>VXAC01001359.1:88470-123176 GCA_013399225.1 Rhipidura dahli
GCGCCCCGCCGGGAGCCGCTCCCGCGCCCTCAGCCCTCGCTGCCATTGCCGCTGTGCCGGGTCCGGCAGCGCCGTCCCCGCGGGAGCGGAGCCTGCTCCAGCCGCGTCCTCCGCCGGGCCGGGCGCGGACAGCTCCGCCGGCACCGATAACGCCTCCCGGCGTTTTCACACGGCTGGCAGCGAATCCGCCGGGAACTCTGTGGCTCGGCGATGCCCGCCGGGAGCCGNNTGCCCCCAGCTGACGCTCTCCTCCTCCGCCTCCCGCCGCGCTCCCGCTATCCCCGCTCCAGCTGACGCTCTCCTCCGCCTCCCGCCGCGCTCTGCCCTCCCCCGGGCCCGCGCTCCTCTCCTCCTCCCGCTGTCGCACTCCCTTCCTCGCAGCCCCCCGCGCTTTTTCCCCCGACCCACTGCCGCGCCTCCCTCTCCCCCGCCGCGCTCCCACCGCCCCGCGCTGCCCGCCCTCGACCAGGCCCCCCGACTCGCCTCCTCCTCACCTGGGCTATCTCTGGGCGGCGACCACCGCACCCCCTCGCCCCCGGGGCGAGCAGGCCTTCCCCACCATCGCTGCCGCCGCCGGGGCGCTCCCGCCCCGCTGCCCTCCCCGATTACCTGGGGTATCCCGCCCCCGCCCATGAGGCGCAGCGGCCGCGCTGCCCTCCCGCCATCAGAGGCGAGCCATGGCTGCAGCGCTGCCCGCGCCTCACCGGCCTCGCCTCTAATCCCATTAGCGCCTAGAGGAGCCCCATGTTATTTTAATCGCCCTCACGGCTAACAGTGTCGGTTGTGAGGTAGCAATAACCGAGCTCCGGGGCAAACGTCCCACCGCCTGCCGGGGCGGCCCCGTGAGGGGGAAGGTCAGCAGGAGGGTGGGGTGAAGCGAGGCAAGGATAGGTACGGGTGAGTTACGGATGAGGGCGACAGCGGTGCTCAGGCGAAGGTTTGGTGGCCGGTGGGACAGCGCGTCCCGCCAAGTCTCCCTCAGGAAGGGCGGCGGGAAGGCAGCTCCCGCCGCGGGACCGCAGCAGCCACCCCGGGCAGCTGCACGGGGAACCGCACCTAAAAACAGCAAGGCTACCCCTTTTTAATTTTTTTTTTTTTTTTATTTCCACGTGAGGAAAGCAACTGAAGTGTGTTTGGGAATCATATCATGATAAAGCCAAAATAAAAATATTAAATTATTTCAGAGGGGTGCCCACCTTCTGGGTGCTTAAGCACAAATAGCTGAACACGTAACCGTGTCATGGCCTGAGGTGTGACACAGTTATTATGGCTTTAATCTGTTCTCTGCCTTCCTCCTCAAGCTCAGCACTTACAGCAGCAGAAGACTGTAGTGTCTGAGAAATGCATTTGGAATAAGTTCTAACATCTGGTACAGTATGATCAGAGACTCTCAGCACAAACATCCTTGAACTGAGGGGTAGCACTTAGCTGGACACATAGATCAGTGGTGGTGGGAAATACTTTGGCCTGGGATACTCTGTTTAAGCACATATATAGATGTTTTGCGGAGTGCAGATAAGAACAAATCCATGCTGAAGGGATAACTTTTCATTAAGTTGCTATAACGTGAACAGTATGAGTTGTAATCCTTACCCAGAGTTGAGATCCTAAAGTGGCACGGTCAGCTAGGAAGAAATAATGCAATTAGTATTGTCAGTGTATGGCTCAGAGATGAGCATTTCAGTGATTTTTTTGTGTGTGTGAGAATGTGTAATATACCTCAAGTCTGCAGTGGGCTACATTCTGCCTAGGCCTGTTCACTACACAGGAAGCAGAGAAGATAAATGCAGTACTTAACAAGCACAACAGATTTTAATAAGAAACATAATAGTTGCATTACTGTAGTTTGAGTTCAATGGCTTTGTATTTTCAGCCAAGAAATCCGATGTTCACAAATGTCCTGAAATTCTGTGTCACATATGCTTTAAAAAACTCGAATGGCAGCTTGATGTCCAGTATGAGCATGTACATCTCCAGCTCTGAAGGTACTGTTAATGGGCTCTTTGAAGAGTTCAGGTATTACAAGCAATGAGGGATGGCTAACTTGAAATGATTAGGAAGATTAAGGAGGTGGCATTAATTGTTTCACTTAAACAACGCTCTTAGCATACTAACTGGGAAGTATATATCTTATATGCACACTATATCAAATTAATTTGAAAACCGGGGGAGATCTTACTTGCATTAAAACCAAAAACTGTAAAACAAACACCTTGTTTTCTCCTTCTGGGTATCTAGTCATCATTAGCTGGCTGGAAAAACTCTTGTTGCTCACACATATTATAAGAGAGTAAGTGTGGGCTGGATTTTGATGTCAACAACATTAACAGAGTGCTAGTGACATTGTAATTGAAATAGTCATTTACATTTGTGCAATACTATTAACCTTAAAATGGTAGTGGGTGCTGACTAAAATAATGATGAGACTGTATTAGTATAAATATTGAATGTTATTTGTTATTATTAATTATATGAATGTTACACCTGTCAGCTAGAAAAACACACATCATGCAGAAATTCTTGAAAAAAATAAATCTAGTCTTAATCTGGTTGTAGTGGTAGAAGTTTTGTAGATCTGAAAATCTAAGGATATGAGGAAGCAAAGTTCATTTGAAAGCTGATAAACTGGAAGAAGCAGGTAAGCTGTCGGAGGTTTTCCCTTTGTAAAATGACTCTGTGTTAGAGAATCCCAAAACACTGCTTTTCCCTTTTACATTGCAAGTTTGGGACATAAGTTTATTTTAAGTATTGATATACAAAAGAGGTGAGAAATGTGATCATGGTACCTTGCATAAAGACTTACAGTGGAGCATGGGTATATAATCAAAACATCTTTAAAAGTCTGTAACATGATTTCTATTCCTAATTCAATAGGGATTCGTAAATCTATTTAAATTTGCTAAATAATGACAGTAACTCCAAATTTAGCCCTATAGTTTTCAACTATTAAATTCTATACATCTTATTAATAAGTTAACTTATGTCCATTTTATGCATCATCTTCTGTTCTTCTTGATGTGCATTACAGAGGTAAAAGCCAGTTATTAATGAAGACACTTTATCCTCTAATTTTAATTTGCATTATTTCTGTTTCTCTTGTACCTGTTCCTTCTTAGTGTGGCTCCATTATATATTGCCTTTCAGAACATCTTGCTTTAAGCACCAATGTTTTACATATATGCTGAAAGAGTAAAAAGATCCTGTCTTTCTTGCCTTTCAGATGACCAGCCTATTTTTAACAGGAGTCAATCAGCAACTTCCAGATTAGGGGAAGCCTCCGGACATCCCACTGTTATCTCCGAGGCCTGCATGGGCCTGTTTGCTGAGCTAAGACCAAAATTTCTGAGGTAGATATCCCTGCAAGAGAGGCTCTCTGATGCCATTTGCTGTTCCCCATGCAAACCAATTCTGTCTAAATACACTGTCCTTCACTGCAGAAAGCTGGAACATTTTTCAAATCTAATGTGTGTTTTAAAAACAATTTAATTCCTGTTATGTTAATATAGCTGTTTCATAGGGCTTTTATCTGTACAAAACCAAGCACAAATATACTAATTTCTTACTTTTATTTGCTCAGGTAACTCAGCTGCAGGCTTTACCTCAGAACAAGCTATTAACTATCTATTTCTTATAGTCTGTGATGCCCTGGCCTCTTCTGAAGCCTATCTCCAGAATGACCTTCCGATGCGCTCCTTGGCTCGGCTAACAGACTGCTCTTTGACACAGTTACAAGCTGCAGTGTTGTGTATGCCTGCTACACTGAGTGGATGTGCTCTTGGCACAGCTCCACCCATGATGGTATGTTTACACCCAGACTGTGGTGTATCCAGAACATCCATGGAAGGAGCCTGAGAAGGTAGAGTTTAATGCCAGTGTGCGTGATCATCTTGGCCCACAGCATGGTGATTTTAGGCTGTTGTCAGCAGCAGGAGACTGACTCACTGCAATTTAGAGGGTGCCACTGAAGCAGTTGTCCATCAGGAGCTCCCATCAGCTGCTAAGACTGAGGAAGCGCAATTGTGGCGTAAAGCTATTTTCATTCTAAGTTGTGCCTCTCATTTTTCCATCTTAATGCTGATAGCATATATATGAAATCTCACGGGGTGCAAAGCAAAATTTGGCAGCACTATCTACTTCTGCAGACTTTAGATTTGATTTCAGTAAGCCTGTCACTGGGATTGGGAAGCTTATCTTGCTTTTCCTTATCATCAGCCTTATCACACAACCCTGTAGTGCCAGTTGTCAGGAGGTGCCATCCTCTTCAAACTTTCACCTGTGTCAGTTTTGACTGTGCTCATAGGATGAAGGGAAATTTAGGTCTGACTCAAAAGACTCCTTGGAGACACTATAGAAATGCACTTTTTAAAGTCTTGGGTATGCTTAAATTACTTCAGATAATGTAGTTTTTCTGGAATAATATGAGAAAAAAGAAACTACACTTCTAACTGGCATTGCTGTGCTGGTGAAAAAGGAAAAATACTTTTTATTTGCTGATGTGGCTTACTTTGTTCAACAAACCTGTATAAGCTACTGTTTGTCAAAAATAAATTTTAAAAAATCCTACCAGAATAACTGTCATCTTTATTAGTAATGTAATGGTTGCATCAGCAACTTTTGAGGGCAGATTAGACCTTAATGGCACATTTCAAGCATTCCATTGCATTGATTTTTAGGTTTGCAAAATTTATTAGAACTAAATCAAACATTAAATAAACTTGTTGCTGGTTTTATGGAATATTAAATAACATCTTTTATTTGCATCTTAGGATGGTCTTTATTTTAGCTGTACTGTGCATAAAACAGACACTTTTCGTTACATCATCTGTTCCATGTAGTTCTCAATATTGTGCTACCGTGTATGCTGAAGAATTTACATTTTGTTTACTTCTAGGATGAATCTGTTCCCCTTGCTGACTTTTACTCCAATGATTGATTAAAAAATCTTGATTCATGTAATGTTCTATGCTTCTTTGGTATTTAATATGATTTGGGAACTTTTTATTACACAGTTCAGTTGGTAAAGTGGCAGAGTTCCAGACTGATAGAATACAGTAGTGACATTAAAACATGACATTAGTTGACGGATCTCCATCTGTAATTTAATCACAATGTGCCTTTTTACTAAGGAAGTTTTTTTTTCCTGAAGGAGTTGTTAGTAATGTGAACTTGTATAGTTAGTCAATTATAGTAATAATATTAATAAAGATTTCCATTAAAGCTACTCTAACGGACTTCCTTGCTCTTTCAATCTGTCACATGTAAACTTCTTACACCTTCCATTTCCTTTCCAGAAAAAAAAGAGAGGAATCACATCTATCAAAGGCAAAGCAATTCAAAATCTACAAGATTGTCAGATGCAATTACTCTGGGGGTTATTTTCTCCATCCTCAAAAGTAAGCAAAAAGTCTCTGTGTTTGTGTGTTTCCTAACTGCATTTAAAACACATAATTTTGTGACATTTTCTGATCTACTATGGCTTCTTTGTACTCACATTAATGTATTTATTGAATATAATGCAAAGGGTTTTACCTGGTCTATTAGAGGTTTTTTTTCATAAAATACCTGTTAAGTGAAGATTATGTAAATATATATAGAGAGATAAATACAGTACCATAATAAAAAATAAACAAAAACATCTGAAGGAATTTTCCTATCACACTTTACTGTGTAACTGACCATGTACACAAAGGGAAGTTTTCACATTTCTTTGAAGTGTCTTCATGAGAGGCTGGCTTGGCTGGTGGTAGAGAACTGTGGGTCTAAGTGGGTACAGTAGTGAACTGACACAGTCATTTAAAACTCATTTGTATTTTCTTAAAACTGTTCATCCTGATCATTCATTTGAGCTGACAAAATGAAAAGAGGTAAATAATTTTGCTTTACTGTGAATTGTCAAGAAGAAAGGGTTTTCTAGATGAAGCAATTGAAATACTTACAAGAAACTTGTGAGCAAATATCCCTGTTTCACTACAGTCAGGGCATTTAGAAGTGATTTTCCATACAAATAGGGTTAGTGATGTTCTATCAAGTCTGGTATGGAATTGCTTTATACTATTCAAGCCAAATTTTAAATTACTGCAAAAATAAGAATACTATTAAAGTGAGGAATTCAGGCTAGACCAAAGTGGACTTGTACAGCCACTGTCCAGTGATTTTAGATATACCCGTTCCTTGCAAGCTTGTAATGCTAAGATTTCATTCTTAAAAAAAAAAAAAAAAAGAAAACCACCCAAAGTCAAAATTATCCAAATATCACATTATGCCTGACAAGCATGACCCTCTCACAGGATAAAATAAGCTTAATGTAGAAAAAAAAATAAGCATATGCATGAATTCCATTAGTGCTCTCTGATACAGCTTATTCATGTAGAAAACTACTGGAGGGAAGAAATCACCAAGCATACAATTTCAATGTGAGATGCAAAAGAAAAAGAAGCATAAGTAACATAGCTTCCCAGAAAAGATTCTAAGGAATAGACTGCCATCTGCAACACATCACAGTCTAAGTACACAAAGATCTAATTAATTAATCTTGCTAACTGTGTATTGGTAGAGCTGTGAGCCTCTGACTCTCTGAGGTGAGATGTGATCAGGTCTTGCTATGATTTTGGGATGTAGAGTTGTTAATAGCTTTCATTCTTAGATGATATGCCCAATGGGGAACCCTCCAAGCACACAACAGTTTAAAAAATGGAAGATTGTGAAAAGCAGGGGATAATTACTGTTCCCTGGAGGTAGGATGTAAAATTCTGAAAAACAAAAATTCAGAATATTGCAGGCTGGGAAAATGAAATGTCTATCTGAGCTGCTGTGGTAGATGTGTTATAGAACCACTGTGAAAAATGTGGAATGAGGACCAATTCATACAGCTGTACTCTGTTGTCTAGAAAGACTACTTGCTTACTTTTCCCCTTTTGTTTTCAGTTCAATGGCAAGTTTTGTGCATGGTACCTGTACCGTGGATAAGTAGGCCAAAATGACAGAGAGTATTACTAAATTTAAGGTATTTGTTTCACCAAAATGTATAAACATGCCTAATTTTATAAATTATTTAATGTTATAAATAAAAATATATTATTATAAATTATTTACAATATTAGAAATATGAAATTCAGAAATTCAGAGCCTTTTTTAGCATCTTTAATGTCTTTAATTAAATGCTGATAAGAATGTTTCCACATTCATAAGATGTAAGTCTGAAGGTTAGCTGGATGTTTCCTGAATGTACTGAAACTGTTTATAATGTGAGTTGAAGACTATTTTATATCTCTAGTTGTATATTTGCACTTACTACAAATATGAAAATAATTTTTCACTTTCAAGAGGAAAGTTGTTCTCATTAGAGTGTATAAAGCTTGGAGTGTATAAAGCTGTTCTCATTATCATGTGTATGACTGTTAATATTATGCTATTTTAATCAGATTAGCAGTACAATGAAAATTAATGTAATAGGATTTGCTATAATTAGAGGCAAGTATACAGTAATCTACTATGAAAAGAACACAAAAAATGTCAGTGGAACTCATTACAGGGATATTGTTTATGGTAATTATTCAATTTTTTTTAAAGATGTGCTAAGTCTGATTTTAATCATTTTTTTTTTCTTGACACAGCTTTAATAAAACAGTTCAACCCAGAAATGTTATTACTGTTCAAGTATTCCTCTTTTCTGGGCCAGAAAGAAGTGGAACTAACTACAAACAATTTTTAAAAATGAAGGACTACAAGCTAGTCTTTTCATTGTCCCATCCAAATAAAAGATATAATGAACACAAGGAGTAAAAATGATAAAATAGTGATAAGTAAGATTTTTACAACACAGATGAAGGAACTAAGTGCTCAATATTTATCAGTATTAATACACCCCAAATGTTCCTGTAATTCCAGTGTAGGGAAACCTACATGAAAATTTGGTTCAGATTTCAGATCTGTTTCCCAAATGATTATACTGTTATCATATACCTGTCTCTTGTAACATTCTCATAGATCATGAAACTTAAGATACACAAATGAAGCCTAAAAGATGTAAATTAAGAAATGAAAAGCTAACTTAAAAGTATAGCTAGATGTAAGAGCAAAAACTTTGATGCTGCAGGGAATTTTTTTCTGTGAGTATCTGGGACTCCACCTGGTGAAAGAATCAGCTTGAGCACAGCAGGGTGAAGGACTGGTGCCTGTGATGTCGCTTTTGCTGTCATCAGTAATTAGGTGATGCTATCCCTAGTGCCATGGTACCCTGTCCCCCTGGAGATTCAAAATACAGTACTGGGTTACAGTGTGCATCTACAAAGCTTTTGAGAGTCTAGCATGAATATTTTTAAGAAAAAAAACCCCTATCCATGCTGCTAAGAATCTGCAAGATCCGTTCTTTTAGTCACTGAGTGTTTAATTTTGAGAAAACAGCAGAGGTTGCACTTGTAACATTCTAGGGAGATAGAGCTCTCCCATTAAAGATGTGTGTGTGAAGAGGGCTTATATATTAAAAAAAGAAATTCATGAGAGAGAGAAAAATCAGCTTAAAGGAACTCTTGAGCCAAGTATGGAAACTATTTCAATTTATGAAATCCTAACTTCAGACGATATATGTCTGTGTATCCCAATTCAACTTTGTTTTATTAAAACTATTTTATATTAGTTTGGACCAATATTTTCAATGTGAAAAAAATTTAATATATGTCATTTTTTCAGGTGTATGGATATGAAGACTATAAAAACTTCTTTGTTTCTTTCCTAACTGTCTAATACAAAAGAAAGAACAGATCTGTTAACTCTCTAGCTACATGTAATTTTGAATATCAAGCTTTTTTTTTACTGCATTGAATTCATAAGGGATGTACATTCATCTATCTTTTACTAACCAGTGTCAAGACTTTTCTAGATTCTAGTCATTTATAACAATAAAAATTCACGTGCAGATCAACAATCTCCCTACAAACCAGATTTTTATATCAAATAAGCAATTTTCTGTCCTCTGCTTCAGAGAAGACACAATCAATTCTAGCTTCTTTTATACACTGCAGTTATTGCTACTTTTGGCATAGATGATCTGGCTTCAAATTTGCTGTGAGTAGACCAATTTTTTTTTTTCTAATTGCCCCAGTATAAAAATAAAACTGCCTTTATGGCATTCCTGATGTTATGCTATCAAATTGCATGAGGCCTTCCATCCTGGGGAAAGCACGAATAGCAAAAGAGAAAATGGAGGTAATTAAACTATTTGCCATTCATGCCTTAGCAGAGAGTACAAAATTTTGGGTTTGAGTTGTGGGGTGGGGTGTGGTGTGGTATGAGTCAGTCCCTTGGTTTTAAGCAAAAGAATAACACAACTAATGCACTAGTAAGGTTTTGTCTGGTAAATAGATTTAAATCAGCTTTTGCTGTTATGGCAGTTTATGTAACATTTTTCTGGTTTATATAATATTTCTCGTGCTTGTTTTTAGACATTAAAAAACCAGAAGCCTGTACAAGACTGTTATACAGGATTTTATTTGTCCAATTTAAAATTGGTCATCACATTAGTATTCTCTGATACTGCAATATTTCCACTTCCTATCATGTTTCAAAAACAAATTAGCAAAAGATCTTAAGCAAAGTTATATTTTACTCTCTTTTACTCTATTTTTACTCTCTGTCCTTTCCCTTTGCCACTAATTATTTAATGTGTTTGCTTGGAGATTAGAAAGAAGAAGCAAGACTTTTGCAAGCAAAAGCTGTTAGGGTCAGGTGTACTCAGTTGGCATGAAATAATAAGACCACATGGAAGTGATTGTTTTATGCCATGTGAGGGTGTGGTAGCATGGTCTAATCCATGCATTTTGGTGAGTTTTGGGAACAGTATTTCTCATGAGTGATTTCCTGAAGGTGACCTAGATCGTGTCTGTCCTGAGATCTGTCATGCTGTGATCTGCATGGCTGCAATGGCAGCATGCACTATGTTAAGAGTTACAGGATAATTACTCTTCTCACTAGAACCTACTACTGTTTTCTTTTTCTCATTACACACTAGCAGGTTTGAGAGCTCGCTTGCTCTCTTGTCAGCTAATCAATTTGCCCACCATCTGCATGTAAAGAGCACCCAAGCAGTTAGGAAGCTGACTGGTTCTTACTCAGTACTGTGGTTTCTTGGGAGTTATTCATTGGCTCTCCAGACTTTGCAGCAGCAAGAGAGCATGCCACAAAAATGAAAATAAAGCTCTGGTGTTTATTGGGTTTTTTTCAGTTAAAAACCCTACTTTTTTCTGTGAAAAATTTTTAATAATATACAAAGGATAAATTTTGAAGATTAACTATAAGAGCCATAAATAGCCATCTCTCCTGGCACCCTGAACATTTCTGCAAATCTGTTCATTTTATTGTAGTGCAAATTCTTCCTCAGAACCATCTGCAACACTACTGAAATTTGAAAACCAGAATATAGTAAAAAGACCATTTCTTAATGGATAATGATCAAGGACATTCTCAAACTCACTGCACTTATCTTCCAGACACCTGCCCAAGCTGCTAAAGTATCTCTTCATTGGTCTCACTCCAAGTGAAAAATACAAGCACTACAGCAGTCAGAGAACTTCTCTAAAGAAAACCAGCTGATTTCTCACACAAATCTAGTGTGATGTTCCTCCTTCAAATCTTTGCTGGACCTTAGTGACAAACAAATAGAATGAATAAAGCAGTGACCACACAACAGGACAAAAAAATAACAGTGAATATTCAAATAGAATTAACAACATCAAGCTTCTTATCTGCTCACGTAGCCAAAAATGATGATGTTCCACTAATTGTGAGTGACCTCACAGTGGCTGGAGATAGTGTTTTGCAGTGCTGACAGTTTGAATGTGTACCAGAGTACACTGTCATTAAAAGAAAACACAGAGCTAGAAGACAGAAGACATAGTGTTTGTAGGAACAAAGCAAAAATACCGACACTTGCAAGTAGTCACTGCAACGCACATTCAGTCTGGTGATCTGTGCACATCACTGTGACAGCAGCAATAAATCACAAGCTCTGCAACTGTTCAGAGGGAAGGTTTCCTGTGAACCTGAAGCCAAAGATTAAGGTGGATCACGTGGTATTGGATTCACTCCATTCAATCGATAAGTTTCTGGTTATCTTATGCAAAAAACATACATACCATCTGTCTTAGGCATTTATGGAATATTATTACTGTGGTATCTGTACTGTGACCAAAACTGAAATAGACTCTGCTCTTGCCTTCCTGTATTTTCATATGATCACATCTCTAAGTAAGCTGCATTATTTTCAAATGATCTTCTCTACTGCAACTTCTGAACGTATTGGTGTCTTAGCATTGTATTGCACCTTCTACCTGGTCATCCAATCAAAGGTATTTATCTTTGTAATTCCCACTGACTTCTGTAAATTTTGACAAAATAGCGCTATTCCACCAGAAAAAAACATTCAACTCTCTTACACAACTTGAATCTGAAAAATTTCTAATGGGTGGAAAACACACTAAGAAAAATCATTCAGCAGAGTAGCAGAATAGTTGTCCAGTAGCAAAGAAGAAAAGTTCTACATAAGTATGCAAGGACTTTTATTCTTTTGATGGATTTAAGATTAGAGTAGCACCAATGTCATTTCTCAGTTACTTGTCATCCTACTTGATGCAGACATCTGACATCTCATGACAAATCTGATGCTGTAGAAGTTCAGCTTCTCTCTGGTGAAGTGTATTACAAACACAACCAAATTCAAGGTCATAGCTAAGATTCTAAGTGAATATGATAAGATAAAATTAAATATCATGCATAGAATCTCATTTGCATTTCTGTCATCTCTTATACAAGCGTCTCTGAAGAAGTTATAATTGTGAATAAATCCAACCTCAAGATTGATGAATTTTTGGGGGAGTTGGCTACAAATGTTATTTAAGATTCATATAACTTCAGATTGAAATTGCATTTTCCATTTTCTTTACAATAGGTCTTTTACAGTGCAAAGGACATCAAAATAAGAGACACTGTTTTTCCTTTACAAGGCATTGTTTAACTGCTCACACACCTAACATGCACCAGTGACAAACATTCCTGCTCTGGTATGTAGCATTATTTTAAAATTACTCCATGTCCTCTTCTAACCTACAGAACATAATCTTATCACCTCTTGTCTCAGTTTGTTTCTCCAAATGTCATTAGCATGCTTTAGTCTAGCAACCAGCTACTTGACCTTTGAATTCAACTGGCCTTCACTAGATGGTACAAGAGAAGAATATTTTCTGCTATTTTCCATCAAGAAATCTTGAAGAGACATTCTTGTTCTTCACATGTTTTCTGGCTAACACTGAATAGAAAGAGACTAGTAAGGAAGCAACCCATATAAAAGCACTATAGATTTCATCTTAACCTCTTCTGCAGGCCCAGTATTGAAACATCTTGAGACATTTTCATGGAGTTTCTTGCTAGCTTGTGATGTGCTTTCTTTTTTTGATGCTTCCCTCTCCAATATCATAAGCTAATTTTTTCTTTGCAGTCTGTTGCAAGTGTTTTACAAAGAACAAATTCATCTTGTATCACCTACACGAAGTGACAGTGCTGTCTTCCATTTTTTGCAGCAGCAGCAGTGCTGAAGTTACTCATAAATTGTGCTGTGCATTTGACATACAGCCAACAACTGGAAGAAGCAAACTCACCCCTCCCCAGGTATTATTCTTCATTCTATAATTTCACTGTATTTACCAGACACTGCTAGTTACTGTGGTACATGTGTTTATTTTTGTCAACACAGAGAAAAGAGAAGCACCATCACTTGATTTGCACATCCCAGTTTTCTGTAATCTTCTGAATAATTAATGAAAGATATAATTGAGCTTTTTGTATGAACAAAGTTTACATGTGGTTTATAAAGATTGTTCCTTTTTTTTTGCATTTGTTGTAGTAGGAATGCATATCCTCTCACCTATATTTTAGAAATAACTTTGTAAAGTTCAAAGGAAATTCATATGAAGAACAGGAGAACAATACTAAAGGGATGAACAAACCCAGGAAATCAGACAACTTTGAAATTGAACTTAAATGATCCTCTTGTTACCGCCTGCTGCATATTGCCTTTATTTTGCTGTGTCTCTACTAATAATGATGGCATATTTACTTGTGTAAAGTAGAGGAAACAAGTGGGCTAAAGCCATATGTAAAATATATTTAAAAATTCTGCAGAGTGGGATAAATATGTAATCTAATGTTTCTTTATCAGGCAGCCATCATATGTCTGTATGCTGCCTGTAGCAACAGATAGCACAGTATATAACATTCTGAATTCTGTAACTGAGAAACACAGCGAGCAAAACCCAACTGTGCCTGCTTCCAGAAGTACTGCCTGTATTTCTACTTAGCTGAATTGACAGGGGTTATTTGCAGGCAGTGTTTGCCATTACTTTGGGGGAGGGTTTGAGGAAGGGAGAAAAAAAATCTAGCTATGTTTAAATGTCCCATAGACTTTCTTATGTCCTCCATGTGTTGATTAAAACCATGTGTTCCTGCTTGTCCCTTATCCTTTATCCCCTACAGAAGGAGCAAGTAGCAATAATTTGCAGCAAGATTTTTATGTAAGTGTCCCCCTTACATGGGTTTTGTGCAGAAGGGAAACATATGGTTCTGAAAGAGCATTAATACCCAGGTACAGCTGGTCTTTGAAGATTTTAAGTGATCTAGATAAAAAGAATAATCAAATGCCTCCCAAAGGAGACTGTGGCTGTTCTGACACAGTTCTTTATAGCAAATGTAACACTTATAGGGAGATATCTATGGAGACCTAAGAATAAAATGGGGATTGTATTGGCAAAAGAAAAATAGATACATAAGCAAATAAGACAAAAATAAACCCCTCAATATGGCCAGTGGCAGAGAATTTAATCACAGTCTACCAGGTTGGCAACAAAGAAAAGGAAACTGATTAATTGATCTATTGTTATTAGTTAATGCAACAACCAAACATTTCTCCATGACAGCAATGTCTCTGCGCCAGGTTTTTATTATCCTGCTGCACTGGCACTCCTATTACTCAGAGTTAACATTGATTTCAAACAGAGTTTTAAAATCCTTGATATAAAGACAGCTATCAGAAAAAAATTAGAGTCAGACCTTAGTGAGTATCAACCCTGTTTCCTATCTGAATGACTCATTGGATTTAAAGAAAAGTCACTTTTAAAGACGAAAAGATGGAAGGCAACAAATTTATTTGAGGAGCTGATCCCAAAAAATGAGATTCAATCTTTATTTTTATTGTACAGAAATACCACATAATTCCAACCATACTTAATCAGGCCTCATTACTCCAGAGTCCCAAATAGAAATGCCAGAGCTGAGACTGGACAGTCATTAACTGCTCTTGTGCAGGGTAAAATGTGAAAGTGTATGTTCCTAGGAGAGACCAGATTGCCAAAGGGATAGAGAATAAACTTGATATAGAGAATGTGAAATTCAGAACAGAAAGTTCACAACAGAAGGTTTAGGGAACCTGGAAAATTTATGAAACTCCTATAGTTTCATGACTGCAAGAGGTAAATTAAGGGAGCAATAGAAAGCCAAGGGGAAAGATGGAAGAGAATTGTATAATCCAGGCAGTGCTGTGAGAAGAGGAGCCTTGTCTCACTGAGATTGGTAGCAAATCCAAAGCTTACTGTCAAATACAAACAAGAAAGCTAAACCACAGAATCAGAAGCTGTGGGCCAAATGTAGTTATATTTTGCAGGACTGTTCAAGATAAAAATCCATTTCAGAAATAAACCACTATCCCATCTATATTTACAGCAGCAATGGAAATGAAGTTGCTAATATAAAATAAACACAAATCCATCATTTTTCCTGAATTCTGCAGAAAGAATATATGCAGATAAGGTGCAAATCTAGTCCTGGGGCTGCCACTGGATAACATGCCCCTAACTAGAAGGATTAGAACTACCATGACATAAGAAATCCTAAGCTAATTTGGAAGTGGAACAGCTGAAGAAAGGCTATTAACAGAAGCTGGAATTAGAATGTGAGGTTAAATTGCTTCAGATTATTTGTCTGTGCTGATACTGGTGCCAGATGTGAAAGTCTGGGTGAGATAACTATCTTTGAAACCACCAAATCTTTCATAAGTCAGGGAGTTCAAGAATCAAGATCAGAGATATTATACCTATGAGTGGAATAAGAAGAAGTTCCTTTTAAACTTCTCATGTAAGATTATAGCAAAAAAAAAAAAAAAAAGGAAAAGAGAATTATATGAAGGGAGGTTCATTTTTCTTAAAATGAGGAGACTAAATATATTAGCAACAAGTAAAAAGTTTAAGTTATGGTAATTATTTAAAAATAACTAAAGGTTGTTCCACAGATTTTTAACAAAATATGTCCAGGGACTGAAGAGCTTGGCTAAATTATTTCTCAAACCAAAAGTAAATATGCTGTGGTCTTAAGTAGGTCCAAGTTGCAGTCTTGTTCTATAATATCTGCATGTGTATTTTATAATGTTACAAGTTATTAAGAATGTTGATGTATAAAAATATGCAGAAATGTTGGCTGCTCATAGAGCACGAAGAGATACTAGCTACATAACAGATTAGTAACAGCTGGATGATTTGGAACCAGAAGGCCTAACATGCCAGTACAGGGCAAATTTCACTCAGTTTACAAAACAAGACTACTTTACCTAGGGCAATAAAACAATGCCTCTAGATTGGATTTTGCAGAACCAGGGGCTTCCTTGTGAAACTGCACGATAACTTAGGCATGACAAAGATGTCACAGGATCAAGGAGCCCAGCAGAGAAATTCAGCTGCCTGGAAAGATTCTGACTTGAGAAATTCTGATTGCTTGAAGAGTTGAAATGAATAAAGGAATTAAGCTTGAGGTTACAAAATTATAAATGGAAGCCTATACTTTTGTGCTGTAGTGTGTCTTTATGAATATTTCAAATTATTTAAGAAATAGATCTGTATTCTGTCATCTTTTTTCTTTAGAAAGATTTCATTGCATGAAGTGCCTAAGATTTTCTGCTTTTAGATTCTCTTTTGGCAGAGAGGTGGGTTTTTCCAATGGAAAGACTTTCCAGCTGTAATGCCATATTTCAAAAGAAATTTTTTTTTGCTGTGTTTTGCTCTTTCCCTTTGACAGCTATCATTGCTGAGTAATGCCCAGGGTCATACTTTTGAAAAGCAAATTCTTCCTTTGCAGCATTGCTGCAGGACCTATGGCAGGGTGTATATCCAGAGAATTGGGTGCTTATCCTTCTATAAGTTATAGGTTGATGCCTGATATCAACCTCGATATATGGCAGAAGAGCACCAGATGCAGATCACTAAAGAAATACAAAAGGAAGTATCAGCAGCTATAGAAATGCTTTTAGGGATATAAAGACATACATTCACATGTATATACAATTTTGATATATTAAGCAAGAAATGTTTTAAGTCTAAGGTAATTTGTTTCACCAGAAAGCATACAACAAGCTACTAGTCCAGGTCATTATTTGCTTGGATAAAACTCCAGACTGAGTGCAGCAAAATCTTCACCACAGAGTTCAGAGAGCTTCAACTGAAGTCAAGATAGTTGACCCAAAGTATCAAGGATAAAATTAGTCTGGATAAAAACTCCTGAAATAATGCCTAGATAGCAGTTATTTTCCTAACAGAATTTATTATCAGAACAAAACTTGAAAAAATCTCCAACCTTCTCACATCTGTTGGCAGAACATCAGTATATTTAGTAAAATACAATCATTTTCTCATGTAACAGATTTCCACCCTTCATAAATCTTAGTACAAAAAGTTACTGGCGTTCAGCTCATACTTAGTGCCAAAACTGGACCAATGTCTCTAATGGGACATCAAGTATTAATATGGCATTGCAGAGGATTCAGGTCCTTCATTGCTAAATCCTGCTTAAACAAAACAAAGGAAATCTATTACTTGCAGAGAAAGCAGAAGTGGACCTGAAATCACATGATAATTCAAGGGACAATCCTTGTAGGAGAGTGGAGGGTTTTGCCAGTGAAGGTGCCCAATTAACAAATCCTGACTGTGATGGTTACTTCTGGGATTATTAGATGGGGAGAAACATTTAGCAGGGCCTGTTGTTATAGGACAAGGGGTAATGGTTTTAAACTGAAGGAGAGTCAATTTAGATTACATGGAACAAAGACATTTTTTACAGTGAGGGTGGTGAAACACTGGCACAGGTTGCCAAGTGAGGTGGTAGATGCTCTGTCCCTGGAAAACGTCAAGGTCAAGCAGGGTGGGACTCTGAGCAACCTGGTCTGCAGTGAGGTTTGGACTAGATGACCTTTAAAAGGTCCCTTCCAACCCAAACTATTCTATGCTTCTATTTTTACAGTTATATCATAGATACTTACAAGGACCTTAGAATTTTTCCCATTTATAATTTGATTTCCACTCCCCTGTTCCAGCATTTTTGTTCAACTGGTTTTAGGCTGGCCAAGATAAAATATGACTAGTTGGTGTATGACATGTTACCTCTGCAGTAGATGAACATATTTTGATTCCTACAGCACTGAGTCAGCATTCTGATGAGTTAGCATTTATATTCCCGACAGCTGTTTATTCCTCTCAATGTAATTTCAGAGATAAATGTCCAGAAGGGCCTTGCTGCCCCAGATCTATCAGAAAACATATTTAAGATATTCTGTGGTATTTAAATCATAAAAAAAAAACTTATTCAGTAATGCTAGGACAAAAAGTGTTTAATATTTAATATTAAATAACTAATTTAAACCTAACTATATTATTTTGAAATATAATCTGGTGAAAAGTCAAAGTATTTTTATTTTCTATGCAAAATCACATTATTGGTTTCAAAGGACATTATAAATTTAAGAAATATACAGAAACTTCCAATCAGTATTTTTACTTTACTCCTTTTATTTAGTGCTGAGAAAGTAGCCTTGAGAAGAAAAGAAGAGATAAGAACTAGTGCACATAAAGAACCAAATGGTTCCTGGAACAGCTGATTGATTGTGTCTTGCTAAAGCCATGGGAGTAGTTGGCACAGTGGAACATAAATCTCCATAGAGTGCAGAACCAGTAGATGAGGATTCACTGAATTCCAAAATTCTTCAGGTAATGCTGCAGGGTTATTTTGGCAAATAGGGTGTAGGCTATGATCATTCATATGCTGTTATTTTAATCTGCATTGTTTTTATTCTTCTTGTAAAGCAGTGCGGATGTTGCAGAGTGGCACAGATTTTATTTTCCTGCATCAGACCTATAGAATTGGTGGGGTGTACTACCTGATTTAGCATAGCTGCCTTAGCTTTGGACTTTAGTAAGAGTAAACTCTTTCTAGAAGATGATTCTTCTAAACACTCTTCTGATAGATGTGCATTGATCATATGGTATGGAAATGAAATTTACTGTTGGCAAGATTATAGAAGTTCCTGTTACTCGTTCAAAACCAAAATCTAGTTCTGAATCCCATTAAATTAATGTTTTTGATCATATATGGTGACAGTTCTACAGATTACTTATGATTTTGCTAAGATAATACTTAAATGCTCTTTTTTTTTTCAGACTTCATTTTGCCTTGTCACAGAACAAAAAGAAATAAAGATTTCTAATTGTTTGGTTCATATACTCTATTACCTACCTTTTTTCTTATCCTAATCTCTAGTTTAAATCAAACAGTCCCTTTTTCAGACTCAGGTAGAAAGACATCTTTGCTTATTAAACTAATAATATATTTTGCCTGTATTTTTAATTTGGCTCTTACTGATTTTTTTTTCTTCTTTTTTGGGATAAAGAGCAGAACAGTAGAGAGGAGTTTTCCAACAGATTCTTTCTGCACCATAATACTTTGGCTGCTGTAGACCACCAACCACCAGTTCTTACTAAAATTTATGTGGTACTGGCAAGTACTTTTCTTTTTTTTTTCCTCCCCTGGTTCCTATAAATTTAGAAATAAAGGTAATAGGCCAAATTAACTTGCAGGGAATTCCATTTATTATCTCATTTATAACTGTGTCCATAAATGAACATGCAAACCAATGAATAAAACCATCATGGTTACTACTCCAGTAAAGTAAGACTTTTAAAGTACAAGCAGTACTTTTTATGCTAAACCCCTTAATATAAACCCAAAACTTGAATGTTACTACCCTAGTATTTTTTTCCCAAGTACTTACTTATGTCAATAAATGAGGTTAAACAGGAGGTGAAAATCTTCTTCAATGTACACCAGTGAAACTAAGCTATGATGCAAACTTTTTTGTGGAAATAAACCATCTTGAATCTAAGCATTCAAGATCATTTATTTGGCTGTGGCCTATACACTGTAAAAAAAAGGTGTAAGTGGAAGATAATAATCTTTTTGATCTATTAATGAAAATTTATTTGGGCCATTTCTCTACAAGTGTTGCATTGCCAACATAGTCTAATGTATAGCTGTCTCAAAAATCATTAAATGCATCTTGAAATTGAACACTGGTTACAAATTATTATTATCCCTTCTAAAATCAATTCATAATTCTGTTTCTGTATTTATCAGTTTTCCTCTGGCATTATGAAACATCCTGAAGATTGCAGTGCCTGTACTGCAATTTTGTGGATGTTTGTTCAACATTCCACTTTGATTAAAAACATAGTGAAGAATGGCCATCAGGGTCAATGTACTTGTATAAAAATGTTCTATGTTTCCTTTATTCCCAGCTCAGTCTTAAAAGACATGGAAAAAGAAAAGTAATTTGATTAATTGAAATGCTGCTTTAAGTGATTGTGTATATAGCTCTCTGCCTCTTGAGAAATCATTAGCTTGCACAGCAAACAGCTACATATACTCTCACTGCAGGAACTCTAAGATCTTTGTGCTGACATTTGCAAGACTATTCATGCTGTATACAACACAAATTTTCCCAAATACTGTACTAAATATATATATAGTAAATGATACCAAAAGCAATAATGATTTTTTTTCCCCCTCATAAACTGAGTACCTGTTTCTTGGTGCTATTGTTACTTCAGGGCTTCAGAGCCTGGAGTTCCCAGGTGACACTGATAGAGATTTATTCTGGCCTAGAAGTGTTTACAATCTAAGTATGTCTTTATGGAAGTATTGTGATGACAAAAAGGTTAAAATTATGTTATTACATATAGTTCAGTGCATTTTTTCCTAAGTATGCAAGCAGAACATATGCCAACAGCACTCATAGAAGAAATATTTTATGGCAATTTTATGATTCAGTGCTGTTGGGGCTGGGCAGTAGTAAAGAATATGTTATTAATATTACAGAGGTAATCCTCCTAAGTATAGCCAAGTCTTAAGTCAGAAGGCTTCTGTGAGAAGGTTTTACTAAGATGCATCGTGTTATGATCTCTTACTCAAAGACTAGTTTAAGTGTAAATTAAATCACAGCAAGAATATGTACATCCCCCAAGTGACAGATGAGCACAGTGACAGTGGGAATGCACACTGCCAGCTCCAGCTCATCTCTCACATAGCCCTTCTCAAACCCAAGACTTCCATTTCATTAACCTCCATCAAAACTCTTAGGAAAACATTGGAGCAGGGAGGAGTCATCTTAAAACAAGACTGCTGGGTGGCTGGAAAGTCAGCTCTAAGACCCGACCCCTGTCTGTGTCTGGTCTGCTGTAAAAATGCCAACAGTACCTGAGAAGCACAGGAAATGGAAAAAGGCTCCCTGATTAGTGAAGAGATGGCTTAAGATGTATAGAGAAGCTCCATCACAGCTCCCAGAGATGTTTTCTGATGCAAAGAACAATCTTTTGGACATTCCTTGCCAAGAATAGCCAAAAATAAAGTAGAGGCTGCAGTAATTAACTGTAAAAGCCAAAAATTAGGGAAATTCAATGATCAGAAAAAATGTTTTCAAGGCCAGAAACTTTCTATCAGGTTTTGTTGGAAGCAAAATTCAGGGAGAATAGATAAGAGGGGTCAGGATATTTTGAGACATGGGATATTGTGTGAGGAAGCATACATAATGCATTGCTATGGTAATGGTTGCCACAGAGGGTATCTTTTGTGGAAAATAAAATTCTGTAATAGTGTAGTTACATAAGCAACTGCTACTTAAGTCACAAGAGCAGTTTAGTTATCTATAATATCACAGAACTTCGCATATTTTACATTGTGTGTAGCAGGGGGAGCAGTTTACTGAAGTGACAATTTATAGAGAGGAAATGTAGATTGCCCTGAGCTGAGCAGGCTACTAAAGGAAGAGTCTGGTCTTCATTATGACGTACTGCACTTACAGGGTCTGATAACTGCTAATGTGCTAACAGTTGCAAGAAATTACAATAAGAGACTGGAAAGTGCCTTAAATGGTATTTTTAAAGTGTAAATACCCAAAAGACTTGGGAAAGACACTTGTTCTGAGCTCTTTATTTCCTTTTCTCTGGTCATCCTTCACTTCTCTTTTACATTTCTTTCTACTGCTGTCTATAGCCACGGCTTATCTGTTCCAGGTTCCAAACTGAGATAAGCAGCTTCTTGTCAAATAAGCCAATGCTGCTGGATGAATTGACCTTGACATGACTGCTGTGATGCCAAAAGCCACAAGCCAATGGTGACAATTGTTAGGTATGTCACGGCTGATTTGTATTGTTGATGCATGTCATAAAAATACCAGGTAGTAAAGACACAAAGGAGTGCAGTCCCTTGGTTTATTAAAATCTAATCTCTTGAACCTCATTACACATTTGTGATCAGGTACAACCTGAATAAAACATTTCCATATGTATGTTACCTGTAGTATTAACTTCTAGTTTGTAAAATGCATTTTCCCTGAAAATACATGGAAAATTAGGGATGGCACCCTCAAAGCAGAAATACTGGCAGTGACTTGGGCATGCCAAGTAGCAGGTGTTTGGAGGAAGCCAGTCAAGATTTCATCTCACTATTTGCTGGCAAGAAATAGCTGTTTTTCTTGATCCTTGATTGCATTGGCTCAATGCATCCTCTCTTGCAGAATACCATCCACAAGGAGGTGCATAATCCATGAGAATTTTCTATTATAGATTCTTCCCACATAAATTTCATCAGGAGAGCAGGATTTTTTTTCCATTTCCAATGCCACTCCAAATCATTCAGATGTAGAGAAAAACATGACCATTCATTAAGGAGCTCTGTCCTCCAAGCACATCCTAAAACCTCCTTTGAGGACTAACAACTTCTCTAAGTAATCCCTGGAAGAAGGAAAATATGAGGTAGATGCAAGCACCAGAACAGCATGCAGTATTCCAGGTATGAGCAAATTGTGGCATTATAGACTGGCATAATTGTATTTCCTGTTTTGGTCTTTATTTCTTAACTAACAAGCATTTGTATTTTTGGATTGCTGCCATGCACTGAGTTGATGTTTTTATGAAAATGTCTATCTGTCACAATCCGAGATTTTCACTTCAGAGTGGCAACAGGCAACTCGGATTTCATCCCTTTATGAATAAAGCCAAGAACACTTTAGCCCACGTATATCACATCACATTTATCTACACTAGATTTCCTCTGCCATTTTATTAACCAGTTACTTAATCTTAAGGCCCATTTACACTGCTGTACACAGCTCTTGCACATCCTACATTGAATGTATCCTCAGCAAATTTTTCCACTTCACTGCAGAGATCTTCTTCCAATCAATTTTTGAGTTTGTTAGGAAAAATCAATCCCCTGCAGAATTCTACTGGTGACTTCTCTCTGTGTTGTCCCTGTGCTCACATGGTTGAAGGCTTGGTGCAGGGGAATGTGGCATCCAGCATGGCTCTGTAAAGGTGCTGGGGAGCTGCGTGGCCCCTTGTCTCGGACTTCCTGCGTAAGAATAATCTGCAGTTCTGTGCTGTGCTCTGTCCCTTGCACTGGGATCTGCACACCAGTGAGAGCTGATCAACCCAATCTGCACCTTCCTGTGTGCCTGACAAGTGAGGGGGTTGTTTGGCATTTCCCAGCAGTGGAGAACTGTGCAATTTCTGTCAAAATTCTGCACTGACTGAGGTCTTCTTGAAAGGGATTTTTTCGATATGCAGTCCAGACCTAAGGTCTTTGTCATGTGATTTGACCCCCGTGTTACATATCCCCTTTCATGGGATCAGACACATGTAAAAAAGAATGAACTTCACAAGTCTGACTTCACACAGAAGGTAGGACACTAAAAGCCTTTGCTAAAGGAATGCTTTGGGGCATAGAAAAAGTGTTTTAGAGCAAAGGAAGTTTAACAGTACACAGCCTTGTGACCCAAGACCCAGTACAGCAGTTCAGTAGGGAAACTGCAGAAGATGAGTAGGAAGTCTGTGGAAATACAATTTTTTTTCATAAACATATGCAAAAAAAGGAATCATATATTAATCTGTTGGAAGTGAGTGAGTACAGACAAACAAATACAACCTAAATATTTGAATATCTATGGCATTTCATTATTTGGTTTGGACTTCACTGGCTTGGTTTACCACTGCGGTGCACTTAAATTTGCTGTCTTCATATGGAACATGAGTATGAAGGTTTCCCAATTAGCAAGGAATTGCAAATGCCTGAATTGTGAAAATTATCATAACTCTGATTTTGGGCTCATACTCTTCAATGGTTTGCGTTTGGATGCCATTTGTTCCTCTCTGGGAAACACAGACCATGAATTTAGTTTGCCACATTAAATGAAGGAAAGGAAGTATTTGCCACTATGCCTTTGAAACATCAAAGTTACATTTGCATGGGTTGGTAAGGAACATAGACCCATTAGTGATGTTAGCAATTTAAACAAAGAAATGCTTCTAAATGTCCTGTGTGTATCCTCTGTATCTGTCTGTGTGTGTGTGTGTATTGTGTCTAGTAAAACTGGGCAAACAAATCATTATACTGTTGTTACAATTCTAAGTAGTCATTCACAGTTATCATTTCAAAGAGGCAGCAAAGGAATTGAACTGTGGTGCAGTACCATCTAGTGGCCCCATTGAACAGGGCTGTATTGGAGACAAGTGCTAGTGTTCAGTGCTAACTGCTGCGTGCTGCATTTGTTGATGCTCTTTATTATTAATATTAAGTTTCTGAAGGAACACAAAACACATGCAAAATATGACATAAACACTCTACTATCTAAATCAGTAATGATGTTTAGAGGTGTCAGATGCGAAAATGTATGTCCAAATAAATAAAAAAAAAAAAATCTGGTGCTGTGGTTTAACTCTGCACTACTTTCTGAACAAATGCTGTTTACATGATTTATATAAATTTTTTGTTATTTAAAGCAAAGCAGAGGCTTTACAATAGAACTTATAATTTTTCCCCTGTGCAAAATGATAAATTTCAGATCACAGAATATTCTGAGTTGAAAGGGACCCACAAGGATCATCCATTCAAATGCTTAAGTGACTTAAGGCAGCCACATCAGGGGATTGAACCCAAAACCTTGGCTGGGTTATCAGCCCCATATTCTAACCAACTGAGCTAACATTGAAAATCAGCTTATTTAAGAGCTGTAAAACACAATTCCAATAGATTCAGAAAGGTATATTCTACAGTGGAACTGAGCCATTCTAAAATTATAACGAAAGTGGCAAATCCATAAATCAGACTTCAAACATGAATTAATTAAATGCATTATAAAGCATGTATCACACAATCATAATCCATTTACATGAAAATGGAAAAGCTGTGTGCAAAAATCTCTTGTTGCTCACAGTGTGAAAATAGATGGCTTGCTTTATAAAAACTACAAAAAATAGTATCTGATTTTCACAGTTTGGATATTACTTACTCTGATAATTTATTTGACAGCCTCTGTAGCGCAATCTTTTCTTAATACATGGGAAAGTAAAATCTATATATACTATTAATGCTACTGAGAGTTGCCTCCTTCAGCATATTAGTTCTCAATCGATAGGAGAATAAAAACCATCACTGGAGGAGAAAACAGAAGGTCCAAGGAAAATAATTAACTATTTTCTTTATGTAATCTGCATGATTTTCATAGTACCAGCACTAACTGTCCAGTGATGCTTGACAGATAAAGTAAATAGAAAAAACCCCAACAACAGACCAACCAAAAAACCCAAAAGACAACAACAACCTACACTAAAAATGTGTTGAAAACTGTACTACTTTCAGGTCATATTCAGGCAATTACTGACCCTACCTATAATTGCATCCACTGATCTAATAGAGATTGTCCTGTTTTGGAGAGGATATTCTGGGAAAGAAGGTACAGAGAGGACAATGAACAGAACTTGGGACAATATTTTCTGGACCAAAATCAGACCATATCCTTAGCACCGACTTGCAGAAGTCATGCAATATGGTACTTCTGTCTGGTATTTTTGTGAGGGTATTTGTAGTTAACCTCCTTGCCCTAAGAAGTCACAGACCAAATCCCAATAGGCAACCTCAAACTTACTCAATTTCACTTGTGTTATAAACCACATTTTTATTGTATTAATCAGAAATTGTGGAGCTGTCTCAAGACGGGAAATTCTGAATGTAGAGTGGGGTATCCTTATTAGGGATTTCACCTTTAAATGAAAAATTTTGCACACCTTTTGCATCTTCAGTTGTATTTTCTTTTTGCCCAATTTGCTTTACTGGCTGACAATGTAATGGCTATAGTTGGTTGATTCTTAACTAACAAGGTCATCCTGTTGTTTAGAACTGAGGGGATTTTGTTCTTCCCAGACCATCTATTCTGGAGTGATAAGATTTTGATACTTGTCTAAACATAGATACAAAAAGATAGCTTTGCAATTGCTATGTAATTGTGGAACCTCTATTCTTTTCTGTATTAACAAAATACTGTAGCTCATCATGATGCTCTCACTAACATTGTCTGGAACTTTGCTATTTACTTCAAAGGCAGGAATTTCTTGTTCTTCACAGGTGTGTCTGTGTGTCTGACTTTTTTTTATTATTGGGAAAAAACCACAAAGAATTGAGAATATTTACAAATATTGAGGAAAGGGAAGGGAAGATATTTTCTATTTTCTGTTTATTACTCATCTCATCTTTTCTAACTACTGCTACATATTTCTAGTTGTCTTTGTGCCCCATGTAGTCATGCATCACTTTGTTTATGGGTGGTACTTTCTGTCTCTGACAGGTTGCCTTGTTGATAAGGACCCTGTAATCGTGGTTTGTGATGTGTGAGCTTCTGCACAATGTATGCAGGATATTTGCTTTGCTGACAGCTTTCTCGTTGTCTTCAAAAGTGAGGTTGTCTTTTTCACAAACTGTTACAAGCGCCTGAGACTCTCCATGAATCCCATGTTGCTGGTGTTTGACGCAGGTGAGGCACTTTAGAAAAAATGGACACAGAACAGTTACATAATGAATTTTTCTCTTGGATGGAGGAGATGAGTGTCAGCATAGAACAGAAAGTGTGGTAAGACTGGTGTGTTTTTAACCTGGTGTCCAGGTATGGGTTTTTTCCCAGGAACTGGTGTTTAAGTAAATTGTGTTCTATTGCACACCAGTTTGTCTTTTCATTGAGTTCTCTGTTTCCAATACAGGGGCCTATTCCCTTCTTTCTGTGTGGGCTCTGGGGCTACATCAATTGCCACACCCAACACTGATACACCACAGAGGGAGTACAGCCCCAGCACTGGGTTTTTTTTTTATTCTTCCAGGGTGTATGCAGAACCGATGTGCCATATACTTGTAAGGTAGAATATATGTAACAACCTTACAGTGACACTACACGGCTCTGTAAATTCTAACACTGACATCTTTTGTATCTGGTTGGGGTTTTTTGAGTTATCAGGTATTCCCAGCATAAGCTGACTTCAGGAAAGCTTTCCTATTTGTCTATTACTTCCCTAATGTGATTCTTTAGCTGCAGGCACTTCTTAATTGGTTTGGTTTTGTAAGTGAATTGCTTTGCGCAGTTAGAGGACCAGTGCTACAAAATGAATCTTTAAAATCCAAATGGCACATATACAGCTAGTGAATGACTAAAAGTCTCCTGGAACTCCTGCAAATTACTATGGAGAAATGAGTTCTGACTGGGATTTCATTAGCTGTGGATACAGATAAGCCCAAACTGTACAATTTGGGCCCATACTATATTATATCAAGTGTCTTCATAAACCATTACCATTTCATGTTTCACTGCTACTCAGGATGAACTTAACCTCGTACAACCACATTTTTTTCACAATCATTTCACAGTCATTAATTTTTACTACATTTCTAAAAACTAGTGTAATCCAGTCACTAGCTGAACCTTAACAAAACTAACCTGGGCATGCAAAGTTACTAAAGACTTCATAATTTACTCTTTATACGCTACTGTCACATCAAAACAGGACAGCTTTTAGCTACTTTTCAATACTTTTCTCAGAATGTTTCTGTCTTAGCTGGACAAGTGCAAATGACCTACAGTACTTCCTAACAGCTAATGAGCTATTGTGAGCTGTAGCCCATTCCTGTCTAGATTCCTTATTGAATAGGCAAAGCATGACGCCAAACACAAAACTGCAAATGCCAGAACGGAATACTAACTACATAAAATGAAGCATTTTAGGATTTTCCAAGGTTTTATTTCTCCTTTTTTCATATTCAAATCTATGAAGCAGGGACTTAAATCCCAGTATCTCAGCATGTATAAAGTTACATGCTGTTCTTAATAGGTCTTCCTCAGTTTCTATTCCTCTGAAAGTAAATAAAAACAACAGAACCTGTGATATTAACTTAGGCTGTCTGTCACAGTCCAAGAAAATGTATGAGCAAAATGTACTTCTACATATGGACCTAGTCCGTGAACACTGAAAACCAGCAGTGCCATCAATGCATTACATCACTACTGAATACCTGTAGCAAAGACCAGAGTTGATACCCAGCATTCATCAGCATCAAAAAATCAACATCCAGAGATGTTCTTTATACAAAGTAGAATTGTACTTTACAAATGCCAGGTAAAATCAAGTGCAATTAAAGCCTTGAAAGCTTCCATGGTACTTCACTTATATTGAAACTGAGTCATGGGAAATGTTGTGATTGTTAAAGACATCATAACAGTGATAATTTTAACCTGTATTTGTTGAGCGATTGATTCAGCTGTTCCTCAGCAGAAAGGCTTCCTTCTTGGTCGCTCATCTGACAGGATTCATAAAGCTCCATCTCTGCTACAGCTCTCAGTTTTGTTTGCTCTGATAACGCTGGGAAATGCATAGAGTCTGGATAACAATAAAGAAATTAATAGCTGATGCATAATTCAAAATAACTTCGACAGTTTGATGTAATTCTGTCAGTGATGTTACATTTGGATAAGTGGCTGGTTTAGGTAAACACAATCTCTTTTGACTTTTTAGACATAAAGTTGTTTCCCTATTCCTATTTCCAATAGACCTGAGATACATAGGTCAGGCAATTTATAGGAATGTGGAAATAACCTAAAATTCTTACTCCATATAAAATTCTGTCTGGTCAATGAAGAACTGACTTTCTATTGTATCATATGGGCAAGTAGTAACCAACTGTTTCTCCCCATGAAGTCACTACAGGATACTATAATGAGAATTGTAAGCAGAGGAATCAAGTCATTCATCTTGAGGCATCAGTGGTACTGTAACACCCCTTAAGTTACTGTAAGTCTTTGAAATAATGGGTAGAAAGAGTTCAAAGTGGTGTTAAAACAATTATGTGCAAGCAACAGTACATCCTTCAGTGGCCACATTTCACTAGCACAGTTCACAGTTTTTGCAATGAGCTACATTAGTCCAGAGCCTGAGTGACCACTTGGAATCAAGCCACATTTCCAGCACCTGTCAAATGGTTCTTTCTGTAGGGCATGCAGACAATGGAAACACAATAAAATAACCACATCTGCCAACAGGGGCAGGTCCAGAGACCAGAAATTGGCCCCCACTGTACATGCAGCTGATCAATCACAGCGATTGATTCTATTCTGTGTGCCTGCCATAAAGAGTGTGTTTAACAAGTACAGTGAGATGGATGGCACACAACTGCTCCAGTAGCTGGGTGTTGATGCCACATAGCACAGGCATTGCAGTTTCTCATCATGTATCTAGGCTGCATTCCTTCGTTTTGATTCCTTTGCCCTATCAGTCATCTTTCACAGGATGGAGAAGATAACTACTTTAAAGGAAATAATGAACAATATTCTTTTTCATCATACATTTGTGTGCACCTTGTAACATGATTCATCAAAATAAATCTACAAAAATCCACAATGCCATAACACATAATGTATTTTAATTCAATCTGCAACCTTTGCATGCATGAATTTGAACAGATTATTTGCATGAATAAATGTGAATATATAGCATGTGGGGTTTTTTGCCTGCTATCCAGTCAATTATTACTAGCAAAAACAGATTCTAAAAGTAGCTTTGCACATTTGATAAGCGCTGTTGGGGGAGGGGAAGGAGGAAAGAGTGTAATAGTGGCTGAGCTAAGGCAGCCTGAGGCATTTTTCTGCCTACACAAGGCACAGACAGACAGAATGGATTGGGGACGCTGTTCCAACAGTATCCTTTACTCTTTTGGAAGTTACTGGCATTGGCTTTCTCGTTTTTCTCTGTATCTCCTGTGATGTTGTCAGGGAGACAGAGTCCTTGACTTGCACCCAGCTGCTGAGGCCATCCTCCTTTAGAGCAGCACTACCCCCAAACCTTGTACCCCTGGAAGATTGAAATCTGGTCTGTGACAGGCCCCTGCATGATCTGTTTAGGTGGCATAGAACAAAAATCTCCCTGCACTGTTCCTTCAGTTAATTCAGAGGAAGCCCAAACTTCATTCCAAAGAGAGTATTCCAAAATACGTGGCTTTATGATGTATTTACAATCCATTGTATTTATATTTATATGCTTTTAAAAAAAATAATAGCATAAAGAGGCCCTAAGTAGCCTTTCTATAGCATGGTTTTCTGTGAAGAACATTGTAAATGTATTAAAATCCCTAACAACATTTGTGAACCTCCTTTGATTTTCTTGTTACTGCCATGAAACCTTACTGTAAATTGATCTTGAAACGTTACATTAAATGGACATCTTTTCATAATTAAATTAGGGTAAAATGTCTGTTGCCTTTTCATGTAATTAGAACTTCAACTGTCAGTTTTAAAAGTAATCAGGTTGTCAAGAGAGGACATAATCTATAGCTATTTTAAAGGTCAAAATTGTTTTAGATTTCAATTTTTTGTATTTAGTTTATTAATATTTTTACAAAACTCAGATTTTTTTTTTAATTTATAAATAATTGTAATATTAAGGTGGTTAAACCTGGTGCTGAATGGATCGGTGAAAGATGTGACTATTTTAATTAAATTCTAAAAGGACTTTCTGTATATAACCTTTGAGCACAAGCCTGCAGTCATTGCTGAGAAAAACTCTAGCTGACGTGATAGACTGAAATTTAGAAGATAACAGACACAAAAAATAAAAATAGGTCAGTAAGATATAATTGTAAACACTCCGCACGTTTTTCGCATTATCTGTGCTAGTATCTGGCAAGACATTGTTCCACAAATAAGTACGGATAGCGCCTGATGTCCAAATAACATTTTGGTTAACTTCAGTTGTATTGTTGATAGTTAGTAATACAATCATTTTCATGCAGTTGTTTACAGACAGATAAAATAAATAATGTGACTTACAAGAGAAATGCAAAAGGGGTCACTTACTCGGGCATTATGCCTATAGAACTTCTCAATCTATTTTTAAATGTTTCAGAAAGGAGAAGGAACGTAAATGATCAGTGTTACATTTCTTATCTCAGCATTATCAGTAATACTTAGAAATCCTTTCCCCTATCCTGACTTTTATTTATTAGTAGCAGCAATTTGAATATTCAGCATTTTATCAGTTTAAATATTCTAAGTATAACAATAAAATACATTTAATAATTTTTTCTTATTATTATTTTCTCTTTTATAACAAAGAACCATAAAGGCAGCAAATACTATCTCTGGTTTAGTGCGAGAGAAAGTAAACACTAATTATAGCAAATAACTATTAGTGTCAAAGGATTGCAAGACATTACCAATATACACTTAAGCATTTCAGAACAGACAGTGACCTTACCTTCATAGCCAGGGAGAAAGCATGTCAGCAAGTTAGGAGAGACCTCCTCCAAAATGGAACAAAAGGCAGAGAAAGCACCTGGGCCTTTTAAAGAGAGTTTATCTAGAAAATATTCAGTTCTCTCCTTGTAGCTCTCCTGGGACCAAATGTCTTTGTATTCCTCCAAGGAAAAGACTCTCTTGTAAACCAAATATGACAGCACTTTGCTCACATCCAGCTCTTCCAGTATTTTCTCTCTCTGATTGCTTGGGATTTCAGAAAGCCATTTATTCTTGTTTTCATTTTCTCCTTTGGTAGATTTTGCACAGTTATAAAACCAATATTTGGCTGTCCTTCCAAACATTTTGATATTTAAATAAAAAATATAAAATTCTACTTCTGCATTTATTGTGCAGTATTCAGTACGCAAAATAAACATAATGTGGATGGCTAGAATGCAAATACATACTGCTGTCTGTAATTATTGTAATTCTGATGGAATAAAGAAGGCCTACATACAAATTATAAAGAAATCTAGCTCAATGCCTGCAGCCTCCTAAGAGGATTACATTACACTAATTAGCCCTTTACAACTGTTAACAGCTTCTGAACCGTAATGATGAGACCGAGAATTGCTTAGTTACTGTTACTTTTTAACTCTGTAACTGATCTTCAAAGATATCCCTTTGCAAAAAATAATTCATTCTAGAAGACAGCTGATCAAACTGAAATAATCTGTACAAGCTGGTGCAGGACATAAAATAAAGCATCCTTTGTACACTTTAATTTTATATTCATCAGAGGCCATACCTAAATCACAGTACAAATGCCCTCTACTTCTTTCTCTTCCATAAAATATTAGCTTTAATATGCAATGGAATTGCACATTTGGAAAGCATGTTTCTGTAAATATTTTGTAAACATATATGCAAAAGGTAAAAAAAAAAAAAAAAGTTACTGAGTAAGATCTTTTTTATGAAGGTAAATACATAACTATTAAGAATAACATTTCTGCATGTTTAGATTCTTATGCCATTTCCAAGCAAAAGAAACCATGTAGCGTCCATTTCCTGAGCCAGGTTTACCAGTGGAGATTACTGCAATCCCAGTGGAGGTGTTCTGCCACTGATAATCATTCACTGAGGATCACACATTACATAACCTCCCTTATGCAAATGCTCCTCAGTATGTGGACTTCTCAGTCTTGTTTTCATACTTTCTGTCAACATAAATTCCCTGTATAGAAAAGCTATGAATACTTCCTGCCTCCTCCTCCTCCTCCTCCTCCTGTTTCTTAGTCTATTTTTCTATTTCCATATCACAACTGATAATGCATCCATGGCCTTGCTCGTGTGGCCTTACCTGCACTTTTCTAAAGGGTAATTTATCTGTTGTGGAGCAAATAAAAATGATTTACCAAGCTTTTAGTCAAATAAGTTTTAGACTATTTTGTGTTCTTGTGTTCTTAAGATGCAACTGCTATATCCTTCTGTCAGGCTTTTTCTGTTGCCAAAATTTCAAGTATTCATCAGTTAACATTAAACTTGACCACTGACCGTGTCATAATTCAGGAATTCTATTGTGTATGTGAGCATCCAATTAGCCAGCGAGGCTTCACAGAATTGTTTGGCAGCAGTGCCTGTCACCTTGTGGTTGTTTGCAGATACAACAAGCCTGTGTGACACATCATCTGGAGCAAGGACCAGTGGGATTGTGTGTTATTTGAAGCAATATTAATGGCCCCTGTTTACAATGTTAGGGCTTATTGGCCATAGCAGTGAGACTCTCTCGCTTCTGTGATCATCTCAGGTAGAGCTCCCTGTGCTCTGCATGACATCACACACCAGAGAGGACCCTCTGGGGGGAAGAGAGATGGTACAAAGCAACCAGGAGCCCTCCTAACCATGAGCCAGGGACCACAGCTAAACCAGGCTCATCTGCAGAAGGCAGAGAAAGTAGCCAACCTGTCTGGCAGGTTTTCTAGGTAGGCTTTGAAACAAAGGGCTCTTAATTCTTAAAATCCCCCCTAGTTTTTTAACATCCATTGAGGTAGTACAATTTTTTTCTCCAAATAGTTTCTGTCTCAGAAATTCTACTAATATTAATACCATGTTATCTCAGCAGGTAAAAGATCCTGATAAAGCCTGGTATTCCACATGTGTTAGACAGCATCTTCTCAATCAGCCTTCTCAGCCTCTACAACTTCAGAGTGTCAGTTTTTCCATTACTTCACTAAATGGTAGAGCAAGCCCAAAGTTACATGTCTTGGTTTCATAAGGCAGTACCCAAAGATGAGATACAGGGGATGTACCCTGAACACAATTCTCAGAGTTTCATTTCAAAAAACAAATCTGTGTTTATTTTATTGTGCTGATAACACTGCTTGTCATCATTATCCTAAGCAGAGTAAGTAATTCTGCACAGTAGTGAATTTAGAAATTAAAAGAACAAGTAATCTATCAAATTAATAATGAAATGGATTTCTAAAGGAAGCTATATATTATGTCTTATTTTTACACATGCCAATCCAACATCAAGGATACATGACCTTGCTGTAGTGAGGGATGGACACAGGTGTTGGTAAATTGCATCTCTTCAGAAAAGGAAGGAAGAATTGGTTCAAGTTCAAAAAGTGCACAGGTATCAGTTTGCTGAGGTATATTAACTTAAAATTTATGAGTATACACTTTAGGAATGTCTTTGGACTTGATGCACTGAGTTATTTACTTTTTTCTTCTAAAGGAGTACAATGTTTTGAGCCAGAAATGTCCCCATTATTTTTCTTGGTAAAAGAGTATATCCTTATAATCTCAAATGTGTTCTTATAAAATCTTAAAGTCAGGAAGTAGAATGGGTGACATCATAGGAAATTTACCAAGTTGTAGAAAATTACAAAATTTGTTTCTCTGCCTTCTCACATACCATATAGTTATTTCCTGTTGAGTAAATAGAAGAATAAAATGCTGCAATTCTGATTTGGTAATTGCCAGAATTCTAATAAAAATCCACACCTCTTAAAGTCTGAGTACAGGTTAAAGGAAAAAATCTGAAAGTGTTGAGATAGTGAACACAGAGAAGTGGGTGTGAAGTACAATAAAGGGAGGAAACTAGATAAACTGAAGATGCCAAAGAAGTATTTGAGACAAAAGGATACACGGAAATACATGGTGGGAATAAAAGATTTGTGATGGAGAACTATTCTTTTCCCAGGGTAAAGGAACTGAGGTATTTTAACTGCAATGACCTGTAAATGGTGCAGCACAGACTGTTGGGCTGTGCAACAGGAGTTGTACAATCCTCCCAAGCTCTGAGTCCTAACACGCGGCAACCCGAACCTCTACAAATTATTTACCTTGGTGCTAAGTTCTGCGATTTGTGCTAAGATGCTGTATAGTTTCAATCAGCCTCTAATTTCGTAAGAAATGGTGTCAGCCTGGAAGCATCCACTACAAATAAGCTCTGGCAGTGTTTATTTGACACTGAAGTCAAATAAGGGTGCAACCTGACCCACACGTTTTGACACTGATTTGTTTCACAATGTGCTCAAGGAAAGACGGGATGGGGCACTCGGTGCCTTGGTGCCACGGTACTCCTCGGTCATAGGTTGGGCTCGATGATCTCAGAGGTCTTTTCCAACCAAATTGATTCTGTGGATACCGACACTTCCCAATTGCTCACCGGCCTCGGGTACGGAGACTAATCAGCAGCACCTCAGCGAGGGCTCCGAAGAGCTGTAGGCTCCGTGAGACGAAG
>VXAC01001359.1:124274-175075 GCA_013399225.1 Rhipidura dahli
AGAGGTAGCGCCGGGGCCGCTCGGAGCGGGGACGGGACGGTGACTCCGGGAGGGCCGGGCCGCTGCGGGCAGGAAGGGACGGGACAGGGGCACTCGCGGACCGTGCCGCCTGTGCCCAGCCCCCGGAGGCTGAAAGCTGTCGCCGCGGCTGCTCTCACCGCTGGGCCGTGGTCTCTGCGCCAAGGCGGTGTGTTTATAGAATGGTTTGGGTTGGGAAGGACCCTAAAGATCATCTTGTTTCATCCCCCTTGCCGTGGGCAGGGATATCTTCCACTAGACCAGATCGATTAGAGCCCCATCCGGCCTAGCCTAGAGCACTGCCAGGGATGGGGCATCCACAGCATCTCTGGGCAACCTGTTGAAGGTATCACACGCCTGAAAGTGGCTGTTACTGCTCACCGCTCCGGTTTGGGCTACTACGGCCTTCTTGGGGTGGTTTTGCTGGTGATAGTTGTAGTAGTAAAATTTGGGAAATTGTGTTGAGAGGACTTTGCTTGGTGAGCAACATTGCTGTGTCTGCAGAACATCAAAAGGATGAATTTTCGACGTGTCATGAGGAGTCTTGGTACTAAGGACATACCTTATTCCCTGTAATTGCCTTTTAGCCTAAAATTATACTGGTTTGGTTTGTTTTAATGATTGCTGGAAAAAATCTTAAAGGTGTAGTGGGGTTATACTTTGTATTATCACTGTTTTCAGAAAGTCTCCAGTGCAAGTTCAACTGATGTGGTGAATCAAATTAAAGAAGAAAAGAAAAAAGAAAATGAAGCTGTGAACCAACACCAGAATGATGTAAGTGGTTCTTTAATACCACATAATAATAGGAGTGTTTTTTGGCCAGGTTCAGAAAAGGTGTTCAAATCTGAAATACTTTGCTGTATTTTGAAATCCCAGCTTTTGGGAAGAAGGCTTGCTTATAGCACAGAGAAAAAAAACCTGCAATATTTAAGAGCTTCATCTTGCATTAGTAGGGTTACTGATACATTCTTAGGTCTCTACTTTTTATGTAACAAAAGGATTTGGATTATTGGAAAATAAAGATCATGATTCTGTGGTGCCTAAGGAGAGTGATGGTTCATGAGCCCTCAAACAGCATTCATGATGGCTGAAAGGATGTTGGCAGCACTGCTGCAGTACAGTAGAGCTTAGTAACTCACCTTAAGCTAAAACACAGCAATCTTCATATGAACTATCTTGTTTGAATCTGATGCTTTGAATGTAGTGGCAGTAGTGAAGGCTTGTTGGAGTGACCCAAATTTGCCAGGACATCTGCCAAATGCAGATTTTGGGCCAGGAATATAGGCTGCTTTCTGAGGTCCAACTCACAAACCGAATTAGGCCCAGACTGATGAAAATGCATGAAAAATTGGAAAATCAGTATAAAATAGTCAGCAAGTTGAATGGGACTATCCTGTATATAATTTTTTATAAATGCTTTGCTGAATTTTAGTATAAATTCTAGTACAGTGAAATCTGGACAAGTTAGAACCTCTGGAGATGCACCAACACTGTGAATCCTTTTGTTCTCTCTGTCTCATAAATATATGGGTGTATGATCTAATTTATTTGTTACAGCTCCAGTGTGCACCAAGCTTCATAGAAGACAGACTGAAGCTTTATGAAGTACTGAAAAAAGAACATGATGCTTTACTAGCTTACAGAGCAGCCAACCAGAGCAAATCTATCAAAATTACTCTGACTGATGGAAAGACAGTTGAAGGGGAATCATGGAAAACCACACCATATCAATTAGCTGTAGGAATTAGGTAACCTCTGCATTCAAAGAGTTGTACTTCTGTAGTGCTGAAACTGTTACTGTCATTTGTCTCTTACCTTGTTGCATAGAATATGTGTCTTGGTCAGTGGGTGGTGGCTCCCTTAAATTGGTTCGCTTGGAAAGCATTGGAACTTCAGCTTCATGTGGTAGAAACAGCTGCTTGAAGTTACTGTTGTGAGTGATGATGAGGTTCTGAGCTGGGATCATGTTTGTTTCCAATTAATATATTTGTGAGCCTGCTAGGAATAAAGAGATATGAAGTTTTGTGAATTAGCAGTTACTGTAGAACCTGTTGCAAGGAGCAGTCTTTCCTCCACATCCCCAGCACTGAAAATTGTTGAATGAAATGTCCCAAGACCTTAAGGTTCTATACCTTAAAAGTAGGCAAGTGTTTAAGAAGACCACAGAAACAAAGGCCTTCAGGTGCTACAATATGTGGGTGTGGCCTCATGGGGTTTAGAAATCTAAAGTCTTTTACAAATCTGAACCTCAATATTCTTGTCTCTTGTCATCTTTTCTATTTCTTTAGTCAAGTGTTGGCTTCAAATGTGGTCATAGCCAAAGTGAATGGTGAGCTCTGGGACCTGGACCGTCCACTGGAGGAAGATTGTACTCTGGAGCTGCTCACCTTTGATAATGAAGAAGCCAAAGCTGTGAGTGAACACTCTCTGGTTTCTGCTTGATTAAAGAAACTAATGACACAAAATTGATGACAGAATTAAGCTTTTAAAATACTGAATTTTTAAAAAAGCCACAGAACTATTCAAGTAATGCATTTCCTGTATTCAACAAAGGAGATTGGATACTAAGTGCCTCTAGTCCGAGAGTAAATAAAGTCTTCATGTTCTTTTCATCCTTCTCTTTTACATAAACAAGATAGTTCATACAGCAGGTCTTGATTTGTGTCCTAACTTGAAACAGTCTATGGTTTGGTTCAGTACATTTGAAGATCAGACGGGGAAAGCAAAGTGAGGCAGTCTTACCGTTTTCTAAAAATTGTCCAATGTTAGACTTGAGTCATAAATAAAATCTACACCTCCTTATATTGGCACTGTTTATTAGATCCTTAAATAGGCATATCTTAGTAAATTAAGCTATATATATACTTAGTAACATGGCCAAGAGTTTTCTTTAATGCTATTCATTCTGAAGCTTATGTTGTCTTTTTATACTAGAGTTGGACTTCAGTTCTGTCAAATAATTATTCATGTGATTAAGCTTGTTGGACACATTTCAGGAGCCTGTAAAGGCTTTATCTTGTAGCAGTAGCTCTGAAATAGTCTGAATTAATAAGAACTCAGAACATCAGACTGGTATTGATCTACTGTGTTTATTGTTCGCTTCCTTCATCTGACATTTCAGGTAATGTAGTTTACAAACACATTAATAAATGTACTGAATATGAATAATAGCAACTTAATTGTCTGCATTGCTTTAGATGTGATTAGAGGTGCACAGACTTCAACTGAAATTAGCTTATAAATGAACGAGTACAGTTGAAGTACTAAGTTGAAGGAATTGTGCAGAGGTATAGTCATCCTCTTTCAGGCTGGAGTATGGTGGACCTTTAGTGCCACATCTGCCATCATATTAATCATTCAGAGAACTTCAAAATGAAAAGATAAAATTGTTTTACTTCTCTCAAAATTTGAATAACATTTCCAGTCTATTTCCCACCTGCTGATATATCTGGTTTGTGTTTTCTTTTTAGTTAGTCAATGCTATTGACCTCATGGTTTGCTCACCTGACTTCATTCACAGGTTTATTGGCATTCCAGTGCTCACATTCTTGGAGAGGCCATGGAAGGATATTTTGGGGGCTTCTTATGCTATGGACCACCAATTGAGAATGGATTTCATTATGACATGTATATTGAAGATAGGTAAAATTAAAGTGTCTTAGAACTGTAATATTGAATATTAAAGCTCAGTACTGGGATGATTTTGTTTGTTTCTGCATGTTAAAATTGGATCTCTAATATGATTTGAAACATAGTCTTTTATGTATACAGTTCAACTGAGTGTGTGTATATATTTAGATTCAGAAGCAGCATTCAGACACCTGCTGTGCAAGAGTTGAAGCTGTTCATTGTTCTGTGGAAAAAAATACCAAGTGTTTGAGTTAAACTTTGTGAAGTTCCTGTGAGATTAAAGGGATGGTTTCCTTGAAGAGTCATGCAAGTTTGTTTTCCAGGGGCCATAGTCAATTGTAGAAAGGGCACAAATGCATGTAAGTTGTGTAGGTGTTTATTGCTTTTCTAATCCTTGGGCACAGCTTTACAACTCTGTTTTTCCCTTGTTTATCTTTCTGTAGGCAGGGAGAAAACTGAATCTGCATGAGCTGATAAACTGGCTCTTGTGGCTGGATTCAGCCTTTTTTCCTCTTGGTTTGTTTTTTTCTCAGATCATATGCATATTTTGAGCTATAGGTCTTCCAGATGTTTGATCATATCAAAGACTGTTCTGGGAATGATTGCAGTGGGTTTGTTCAGGGTGGTACTATCTTTGTTTCTGAGTTTATTGGTTAAAAATACAGGTGCTTGTAAGTAACTAAGAAAGTAAGTAAGAAAATACTGTGTCAAATCACAACACCACATTCCATGGTTTTTGAATTAGACCATTAGAAAGTGGTCACTTGAAAAAATGGGAGTATCAAGATAATTAATTCATATTTCTTTTGCCTGTGTCTTTTTATTTAGAAGTGTATCTAGCACTGAATTCCCACTACTAGAGAACCTTTGTAAAAATATCATAGGAGAGAAACAGGCTTTTGAAAGGCTGGAAGTCAAAAAGGAGATCCTGTTAGACATGTTTAAGGTAAATCTTTAGAGTAGCTGTGGATCTGGTACAATGATCTTTTAAAATGTAACTTTTATGAAGTATTGCATGTGACTGACTCGTCAGAATAGTACCCATCTAGTAAAACAAAGTAAAACAATACCATCCTTCTCCCCCTCTCCATGTGCCTCTCAAGTGTTCAGGATGCCTTCAGGCACTAATAAAAACAATTTTGTGCTCCACAAAAACACACCTCAAGCTCAATGAAATGACAGACAAATAAACAAAAGGCATACATTTTTTCCGCCCCACTTGTGGAGACTGGTCCAAAAAGACTTTAGTCCTGTTTTATGCAGTGAATTATCCCAGTCTCACTGTACTGTGGGATTGCCTTTCACAAGTGCTTTGAGGTGTTCAGATGCTAATCACAATCCTCAACACACCCTCAGGGGAGTTAAGATGTTCTGTCTCTTTCCCTTCTGCTTTTGCAACTCTTGTGAGAAATATACGTGGGGTGTTTTTTTACTTGTTGGTTTGTTTGTTTGTTTTTTTAGTTAGAAGTGTCTTTTACTGGTGCACTTGTATTATTAATATGTAATTTAAAAAGAGAATTTTATTCCCCATTTTATTGATGTTCCTGGCTTTTCATGTTTTCACACACAGTATAACAAGTTTAAGTGTCGTATCCTTAATGAGAAGGTGAAGACACCAACTACCACAGTATACAGGTAAAGAAATATACTTGAAAGGTATTATAAAGTATTTTTATAGCTAATGAATTTAATTTGAGAAGAGAATAATTTGTTGGGTTTTTTTTTATTCTAAGTTCTGAATTCTTGTATGATTGGGACTTAAGTTTGTAATCAAAATTGCTACTTATGTAAAGTGACATATTGTTTTACTCTGCTAGGACAGATTAGGTCTCAGTTTGTGGACAAATATCAAATTCAGTTTTTATTCATTCCTTCTGGTTTCAGTAGACTGATGAAAATAATTTACCACCCCTGACACTGGCTTGCTGCATAATGGATAAAGCTGACTCTAGCTCAGTGTGGAGTGAGGAACCTGCTCATTCAGTTGCTTGTTAGTTGATTGGAAAATGGCAAAACCCTTTTTCTGTTTGATGTGCATAGTATGGAGTTTCCTGGCCAACTTAAACAAGTTTGTATATGGAACTATATGAATTGGCATATGTGTTATGATGCTCTTGATAATGGATCAAATGTGCTGAGCATTTACTGGGTGAATATTCCACTTCAGGTAGAAGGCACAATTACATTTAAGGTGCACTGGATTTGCTGTATGCTGCATATTTATATTTACTGTCATATTTGAATGTGTCAAACATGGATTTTTGTGCCATTAGTGGTTATTGAAAAATGTTGCATTGCTTGGAAGTGAGAAGTCATTTTCTTTTGGCATATAGATGTGGTCCGTTGATTGATCTCTGCAGGGGTCCACATGTGAGACACACTGGAAAAATTAAGGCCCTTAAAATAATTAAGGTAATTTTAAATTAACTGTACATTGAAACTGAAATAAATTGTCAGTTGATTTATTTATATATTTATGTTTCCTGAGCCGATTATTCTCAGATTGGTCCTTTGTATTGTTTTCTTTGCTTACTATACTGTAGTTCTTAATTTCTTTCCCAGCTCCCACTGTATGAGTAGAACTACTGACTTTGATCATTGATCTGCTTCTGAGGTTTACTGATTCTTGGCTAAGACAGCAGTACCTCAGTGAAAGTTACCAGCGTGTTTCCTTATCAGAGTATTAGTGTAGTAACATGCATGTTCAGACTGATGAAGAGCACTGCAAAATACTCTAGCTGTTAGTGACCAGATTAGCTGTGGAGCCAGTTCTGCGGTGCATATGAGGGAAGTGCAGTGCCTAAGCTCCTGTGGCAGCACTGTGCCACTATCTCCAACCAGCACCACACTTCACAGGACAAATATCCTGGTTAGTCTGTACCAGCTGTCACATCTGAGTGCAGGGGTTGTGCGTTGTGCATGCTCTGTTCTGCAGTAAATGAACATCCAAGGAGCTCACTGGGTCAGAAAATAGTATTTTGACCTTGTCAGATGGTATCTTTCAGGTACAAGAGATAAAGTGGACCCTGGCAGATCTGCAAGTGCTGCTGTTAAAAAATGGCCTCGCTTCCAGGAAAGCCAGAGACACTGTTTGCGGAGGCCTCTGAATTTATGATGTAGTTTAAGTTACTCACAGATGCTAATTTTGGTAATCTCATGAGACTGAGCTCTTTGGAACATCCATCATTGTAGCTTTTGCTGGCTTTCTAACTGAAGTGTATGGAACTCTTGAGTTCAAGGGCTTAAGTGGATAGAGGGTTAAAACTGCTCAGGTCTAACTGTGAGTTAGGTTTGTTTTGCCTTTCATGTTTCCTGACTGCATTGTTTTTAATGTAAACAAGTGCTGCCTTTTTAGAAGCCATAACATGAAATAATAAAATATGCCATAATGTGAGTTAAAAAGAGGTACCTAAGCAGAATAGAAATGATTTGACCTGTCACTTCTATTTGTCTTCTGTATTAGTGCACTGACTAAAAGGTGCTGCAAGTTTCTTTGTATTATAAACAAATGCTGAAGAACTGCATATAATTATTTTCCCAAGGAAAAATAGAATAATGTTTGAATGGGTTAGTGCTTATCCCTCTTTCCCTGATATTATGTAATATTATCTTAAAATATGGGCTTTGTGTATCAGAGTTCCTCTACATATTGGGAAGGAAAATCTGACATGGAAACTCTGCAGAGAATATATGGAATATCCTTTCCTGATAACAAAATGATGAAGGAATGGGAAAAAGTCCAGGAAGAAGCTAAAAACCGGGATCATAGGAAAATTGGAAAGGTACACTATTCCACTGTCTACTTTCTTTTATACTTCTATTATAGAATTCATTCTCTTTCCTTGTATTTTAGTTTTGATTTGTTGTTGTTGTTTTTTGACAGTTTGAAAGGGAGTCAGTTCTATGTGCTTCTTGATGTCGCTTACATTTTAAAATTTTAATTCTACAAACTGAACTTGTCGCTTGCAAACGAATACTAAACTCATGTTGGGAAGAAGCTAATGGCTTTAGTCCTTTTGTTTAGGGAAATATATCTTAAACCTATTAATGTATAAGTCTTTGCAGATTCTACCTAAACCACTCTATTTTTCAAAGAGGAGAATTTATTTGGAAATTATGTAAAATACATGGTTTGGTCATTCTTTATAATAGGTGGAAATTTGTATTTTCATAGTCAAAGAATCAAATGGAATTCAGTGTTCTTACGAACTTCTAAGAGTAAGAACTGCAGATAAATTAGCTGGTGTTGCTGAGAACATGTAGACCATAAATAATCTTGTTGCTGTAATATTCCATCTTTGCAAACAGTGTCTCAATGTGTGTGAAGTAGTTACATTGTGTGATTCTCTCTGAATTGATGTTAGAGCATTCTGGTTTTAATTTACCTAGGAGCAAGAACTCTTCTTTTTTCATGATTTGAGTCCTGGAAGCTGCTTTTTCCTCCCTAGAGGTGCCTTTCTTTATAACACACTCATGGATTTCATAAGGGTGAGTATATACTGATGTAACTCCTAACAACTTGAATATCATTTGTTGATCTTAAATGATAGCACTGATATATCCACAGAGAAGTGTCTATGTATGTAAACTTATAGAAGATTTTCATGATGATTATACTAATCTAACCTTTTTGAAAATAAGGCAGAAGCTGTGTTTTTACAATTGTGCAAAATCTACACATGCAGTAGTCCTTTAGTCTCCCTGTAAATTGCCATCATATTACCACTGTTAAAAAGAATCAAGCTTTTGCTTGTCAAAAGCTCTATCACCTTTTAAATGTTGCATTTGTTCTATAGGGTGAATATCGCAGGCGTAATTTTACCGAAGTTGTATCTCCAAACGTCTTCAACAGTAAACTGTGGGAATCTTCAGGACACTGGCAGCACTACAGTGAAAATATGTTCTCTTTTGAGATTGAGAAGGAAACTTTTGCCCTTAAACCCATGAATTGTCCAGGACATTGGTTTGTACTCTCAATTGGAGAACTTACTATTTTACTTCATTTATCCTTTGTGGGGCTGAGGAGAAATAAAAGGAGTATTAATACACGTTGTCATGTATGTTTATAATCGACTGCTAAGGCAGTGTATCCAGAGTGCGTCTCTGGCAGTGTCCCAAAGCAGGCCTTTGCAGTAAGTCTGCACCAAGCTAGGTTTGTGCATGCTAATATTAGTCTGTACCACTAGTAAATACCAATTCTGTTGGATAGAGGTGGACATCAGATGTGGTATTCCAAGAAGGTAGAGATGAACCAATCCTGATTGACTCTTGCAGTGTTTTTTCCCAGATGGTCTCTAGCAGTACGCTTTTTCTGTTTGCTTGTCTTTCAGGATGCAGACAACCCGATGAGTAAATACTTAAAAATGTGATTACTGTCTGTACTGAGCTTCATTTATTTCTGTGTTGTCTTAAATCTTCTGTAAGAAGGATAAAAGGATGGTTCTTCCGTGTTCCTTTTAGCTTGATGTTTGCCCATCGTCCCCGATCCTGGAGGGAATTGCCTCTTAGATTCGCAGATTTTGGAGTTCTTCACCGAAATGAACTCTCAGGCACTTTGAGTGGCTTGACTCGTGTAAGGCGCTTCCAACAAGATGATGCTCACATCTTTTGCACAATGGAACAGGTAAAAAAATGAAAAAGCACCTCCCACATCCCCACCAGTCAACCCAAAAACTCCTTCCCTCTCCCAGTGCAAACTAGCAGGAAACAAGAAAAAAAATCCCTGATGTATTTCAATTCTTGCTTCTTCCATTGCGTAGCATAATGCTGCTTTTGACGGGTTTTTTTCTAGGTTATTCCTTTTATTTAGAAAGATGCATTGGGCAACTAGATCCCAGAAAGTAAGACTTGTTGCATCTTCCATCTCCCTCTGCAAAGAAAAAAGTGGTTGATCCCATTGTTTTCTATAGTAATGCTTAATAAAAACTTTATTTTGTCAGTAATGCCATAGATTTTAGTGGAGCTACATGTATATGTTGATGCACTTTTGTTCAGGATACAAATTGGCTCCAGAACCTCATGCTTAAGAAAAGTACCACTTTTCTTGCCATGCTTTGGAGCCACAACACCTCAGATCTCTCTTTGCCCAGTACCTGGATTTGAGTTTGTAGGATGTAATTTTCAAGTGGTCTTTAATTCTTTCTTGTTTTGTTTAATGGAGTCTTATATTCTGGTTATGAGGAATTCAGTAGATTTAATTACATTTTTATGTTTTGTGTTTAAGATTGAAGAAGAAATTAAGAGCTGTCTTGATTTCTTGAAGTCAGTGTATGCTGTCTTTGGCTTTACCTTCCAACTATATCTTTCTACAAGACCCGAAAATTATCTTGGAGATTTAGAGATCTGGGATCATGCAGAAAAGGTAATTAATTTAAAAGCAAACAAAAAAAACTTCTTAATATTTGTATTTGCAGAGGTAGATATTTAACTGAGTTCTTCCATGCTGCATGGTGAAATTGCTGAAATCAGATGCTAAATACTGCCCTTAGTGGAAATTATTGTAGGAAAACATCACATTAAATCTGAAGCGCTATAGAAAATCAGAACTTACAAATTCTAACTTAGCCCCCTATCTTGAACTAGTTAGGTTTCTATGAATCTTATTTTTTGATTAATCACAATATTTATACAAGGAACTATTTCCAGATTATGTATCACAGATGAACAAATGCTTGAACAATAGGGGTTGTACTACCTTTTGACTCCCTTTGAATTTCAAGGGCAAATGCTTTGATTTCTAGTAATTAGAGGCCTTTCTGTACCTTTTTTAATTACTCTTTCATTATTATGGTTAGCAACTTCAAAACAGCTTGAATGACTTTGGAGAGCAATGGAGTTTGAATCCAGGAGATGGAGCATTTTATGGTCCTAAGGTCAGTGACTCAGCATTTCAATATAACTTCGGGAGGGACAGAAATGCAGATGTACTGCAGGCAAACTATATTTAGTAACTGTGTGATTTTGCTTCACAGATTGATATTAAAATCAAAGATGCAATTGGTAGGTACCATCAATGTGCTACCATCCAACTTGACTTCCAGCTACCTATTCGGTTTAATCTGACTTATGTTGGGTGAGTGGTTAAGCTAAATATCTTCCTTCTTAAAATGAGATCAGGTAATAGCTTTCATTATCTGTAATTCCCATTATGTACTAATGCTGTATTGCTCACATAACAAATGGGTAGCTTGCGAATCAGTCAGCTGATAGGGAGGGCAAACATCCCCAGTGAGTAGGGGACCAAGTCATGAACTTGAAGATATTTACTCAATGTAACGATAGCTGACTTTAATTGCAAATGCAGGAAAATCTCATTATGTGTCTTGTCTGCCAGTTTTTAAGATGACTGATTGTATGTTATGCTAAAAAACCCTCAGCTGAGTCAGTTTTCATTTTCAGCCTAGTCATTGTGTCTCCTTGGAAGACATGGCGCACAAGTTCAAACATGCCCTAAGGAGCAAGTATGTTTGTACTAAGTGATTCTTTATTTTTATCAGGTTAGATTAGTTAACTTTGAACATAAACCAAATGGAGACAGCTTTTAGTGAAAATCTGACTTTGGTTTCCAGCTAGGAAGAGGGAGTTTTATCCACTGAGCAAATTAATCTTAATGCCATGTTGACCTGAATACTCATTTTCTGGGTTGTATTTCTTGCCGTGTTTGATTTTTGCATATTATGAAAATGGGCGAGAATAAGAATATTTGTAATTTTTTTGTCCTTCTGTGTATTCTACAGCAGATGCCATAGCTTTTTTGATAGGTGATAATGCTGTTATGAACTGGCTCTTTTTTAAAAAAGCCAGTTTTTAAAATTAAAGGATTTAAGCAAAGCAATGAACAGTAAGGGCAGGTACGATCCTGTTCAACAAAATAAAAGCAAATCCTAATGGAAAGAGAGTACATAAGGAAAGGAAGAACATAAAATATTAAAATGCACAAAAATGGTGCTGAGTCAGTCAAGTGTCTTCTTAAATTTAAGAGTGTATCTGCCACTACCTATAGGCATGATTATTTAAAATCACTGTGGTTATGCAGAATTCCTTTAAAAGCCCAGCTGACTTAAAGTACATTTTTAATAAAAATAGTATCTTTTTCATAAGAATAACTAAATCTTGTTTTCTGTTAAAAGTTGAATCTAAAATATTAGTAGGATTACATGTATGCAAACTAAGATAATTTTATTTTTTTAAAAAACTTTTTTTTTTCCAGTAAGGATGGCGATGATAAGAAAAGGCCAGTGATTATTCACAGAGCTATTTTGGGATCTGTGGAGAGAATGATAGCTATTCTAGCAGAAAATTATGGAGGAAAATGGTATGTGGCACAAATGGAATTCTAAGAAGTCTTTAACAATGTGGAAAGTGCATATCCTTCCATTGTCCCATATATTATAATGCGAAAATAATATCCCTAAAAGTTTCTCAAAATTAGTAGGTAAGATCACAAGAAAAGTCCAGTTTTCTGGTCTGTGTTGTATGATATCTATTTATTAATAGTTAGAAATTAAATTTCATGGTACTGCAGAAAAAAGCAAAATAATGCTGAAATAGGAATTGTTATTGAATGTGTAAGTCCTGCATTATTGTTTTTCCTTTTTTCTTAAAAATCATGCTTTTATACCAGGAGGATGTCAGATGCATGTTAAGCAATTATTTGTGCATACATATATATATATGCATTAGTCCTAATATATGAAATATTTTTTGTATTTCTAAGATTGTTTTATCTTCAATAAGATCTGAAGATCTTTCTTCATGAATGTATTTAAAGTATTAAGGAAGGGCTACTTCTTATTTTCAGTCACCTATCTTATTGTCTACCTTTCACTGTAAAGTAATAGATAAAAGGGAAAATTACACAGAAAAAATTCTGTTTAAAGTTGTGAGGTCAGCTGGTAAGAGAACAGAAGGTCCAACTTCCCCATAAGTCATTTTACTGGAATCAATCTACTTGCTATTTTATGTGAGCTTGAAAAGAGGGAGATAACGCACTATCTGACAGCTAACATAAATAATTTTATAAAGTACAGAAATTATTATTGTGAAACATGACTGTGGCTGTGACTGGAAATGTAAAATGCACCTTTATTTCCTGTTTCTCCTGTGCTGGCCAGGCCGTTCTGGCTGTCTCCACGGCAGGTCATGGTTGTGCCTGTGGGCCCCACCTCAGAACAGTACGCCCAGCAGGTGAGAGGAGGGCCTGCCTCCTTATGGCAGCAGGCAAATTTCATAGATCCTGAAGTACTTGACCTAAAACAGGGAATTAATGCTTAATAATTCTGGAGATATGTTTGAGGGGAGAGGTAAATTTTTCAGTACAAAAATTTTCAGTGTAAAATTTGTATATGTCTGTATACATATACAAACTTCAAGTATTTTGAGTTCTTTAATTATGTAAATACTTCTGTAATTATTAAAGGAAAAAGCATCCTGGATGACAAACCTTAGATAACTAATGCTTCATTACAGTGCTCCCAGCTTTAAGTAGGCAGAGGCAGTTTCTTCCATTTCCCACCATGTGTATTTTGACTACATCACTTTTGAACCATATTTGGTTTTACCCCTCTCCCTTGCTTTCCTTTTAATGCAAGAGTGTGTTTTGATGCATTAAGTCTGTTTGTTCCTTCTCCTCTTTCTCAGTCTGAGGATAGGTTTTTGGCATGCAGCAGCATGGCAGCACGTTTGATATAGATGTTAGCTTGTACTGTGTTCCAGCTGGGGTCCTGCTGTGTGGCTAACGTTTCTTCAGATAACTTCATTCCTTATAGTCGTTCACAAGAACAAAATTATGTGTGTACATGAATTAATTATTGGGAGAGATCAGTACTTACAGCATTTACAAATGTATGCTGTAAAATATATAGTGATATTAAGAGGGTTCTGTTTGGGGTTTTTTTTAGGTATGCAACCAGTTTTTTGAAGCAGGATTTATGTCGGATGTGGATCTAGATCAAAGCTGCACATTAAACAAGAAAATTAGAAATGCACAGCTGGCTCAGTATAACTTCATTTTAGGTAATTGATGCACCTTGTATTTCTGAATATCATTTAAGTTTTAATGTTGGACAAAGTTTGTCGAGGCTCATTTTCTAATGTAGATTGTCTGTTTAATATTTTGTGCTATGTCTTGCAGTGGTTGGAGAAAAGGAGAAAGCAAATAATGCTGTCAATGTCCGAACAAGAGACAACAAAGTTCACGGAGAGATTTCAGTATCTTCTGCTATTGAAAAACTCAAGAAATTTAAGACTTCACAAATTCGAAATGCAGAAGAAGAATTCTGATGTTGCTGTTAGGAAAAAATTATTAGCTGCCTATGTGAAATGTTTCTTTCCTCCTGCACAGCAGTGATGCTCACTGGAGAGAATTTTCAGTTAATGGATACGTAAAATAAGCACATGTAGCATTGTTGATGCTCCAGGAAAAGCATGGGAGGACAGATGCACCTGCCAACTCCTTTAACAATTGCATGGGTTTCTCATCTGCCTGAATTGCAGAATGCTTATTTAGAAAGTTCTACACCTCTCACGTGGTGGGTTTGCTGTGGAAATAATAAAGCAGGGCTTGCACAGTGTCGGGGGTCAGGATGCTGGGAAGGGCAGTGGATGCTGCTGGGGGTGCTGAGCTCCCTCAGTCACAGAGCAGGTACCTGACTGTGACCTGGCATCCAGAGCTTCTCAGTGGGATAGGTGCCTCAGGAGCATCCAGGATTAGGTATTTTTCTAACTCCAGATTGTAATAAAAATTGGTGGAAAGGGGCATGGGGGAAGCTTGGTTGCTTCAGAGTGTGTGTTCACAGACTATAAATACACAGTAGTCTTTGCTGGAAGACTTGGTGTAACAAGGCACTTGCGGAGTTGGTGTGATGACTGGTTGCTGTAATGGTGGTTGCCAGTAATGCAATTCAATTACTGTAACTGTGTGTGGTTTATTTTTTTTCCTGTTTGCTGTTGTTTCGGCTTTTTTCTAAAACAAAAAAACTTTGAAAAACTTTTCTGTGTGTAATTTATTACTGTATTTGCCAGGAATAGTTAAAATGCTGAAAAGGAGCAGAGGGCAATTTTAGTTTTATAACAGTTTGTTGGACGTGAAACTGGGCATGTTTCTCTTCTTTTTATGCTTAGAAATGATTTTTAAAGTTGCCATTGCAGGCAATTGAACTGGATTTTCTGAGAGATTATTTTTTACCTTTTCTTTCACTTTCATATGCTGTTAGTTAGGTGTATTGCTCAATTATCTAAGCTATACAGCTCTAGCTGTGATTTAAATATCACAGCCATGAAGCAAAAACTACAATTTAGTGCATAAGTACCAACACAAATAAAAAGTTTGTTTTATTTCTGCCTCACTCTCGTACAGACCTGTATTTAATAGGTCTGTGTTTGGTTTTGTATTCGTTTGGCTTTGTGGATCTGTTTTTATCTCCTACTTCTAAAAGAAAAGAGAAAAAAACATTGAAGGAGCACGTGCTGGGAAAGCTTTCTGTTCCACTGGACAGAATTAACAGGGGGAGAGGCGGGTGATTTTTATTTCTATTTTTATATCTTATGTATACATTTACTTTTAGGGACTGTAGCTTACGGCTTACGTGCTCCAAGCGCGATGTACTCGGCGTGCGGAGCTCATCCGAGGGTTTTTCGCGGCGGGTTTCGGGGGCTGCCGCTGCCTGTTCCCGCCCGGGGCCGCTCTGCCGCTGCCTGTTCCCGCCCGGGGCCGCTCTGCCGCTGCCTGTTCCCGCCCGGGGCCGCTCTGCCGCTGCCTGTTCCCGCCCGGGGCCGCTCTGCCGCTGCCTGTTCCCGCCCGGGGCCGCTCTGCCGCTGCCTGTTNCGGCCCCGCCCCCGCCCCGCCCCCTGCCGGCAGAGCCGGGCCCTGCGGCCGCACCAAGATGGCGGCGCGGTGGTGGCGGCGCGCCTTGCGCGGGCTCTGTGGGGCCGCGCTGTTCCTGTCACAGCTCTCCGTCCTCTCGGGCCGTGGTGAGTGTGGCCGCCGGGCCGAGTCAGGGCGGCGGGGGTGGGAGAGAGCAGGGGCTCCGGCTGGGGCTTCGAGTGGGGGCGGCTGCCCCGAGCAGCAGCGGCCGCCCCTCGGAGCCGGGGCTGAGCGCGGGTCTGGCTGCAGAGGTGACGGTGACCGCGGTGGGGTGTGAGGATGCGCTGCCGCTCCCCTGACTGGGGACCAAGCGGGTGTTTTGGGCCTGGCCGCATTTCGCTGTGCGCACTCTGCGGGGTTGGGGCTGAGGTGCTCGGTGTCAGGGCAAAACACGGGCCTGGCCCTGCTCACCAGCTCGTGTGCTGCTCTGTTATACGGCACCTTTTGTGCCTGCTCTTTGTCGTGAACGTGTGTGACCCAAAACGACCTGGGGCTCCTCGGCACGGTCAGGATGGGTGGTGTGACGAAGCTGCCTGTCCTCCTTCCCCCGTGCCCGGCGGCCGCAGTGAGGGCTCGGCACGGGCTGGCCCATCGCGGCTCTCCGAGCCCTCAGCCGGCAGCCCCTGCACGAACCGCCGTGCTTTGCCAGCCGCTTCCTCTGTTCCATCTTGCTGTCAAAGAATTACTCGCATTGTTTCATTTAATGGTGTTGTTCAGTAGCAAACACTGTAAAATCTGCTTTCTGAGCAGTGCTTTTAATTCTCATGAATCAAAAAATAAGATTGAATGGAAATAAATGTAGTCCCCAGTCTAATGCTCTTTCTAATGCTTAACATAAATATCCCGCTATTAGTAGGACAAGAAAACAGATTTTTTTTTATCTTATTACACTTTCTGCTTGCATTTTCATTTTAGAATTCTGAAATCAAACTCTTTCTGAAGATGAATTTTGTTCTAGAAATTTCACTTTCTCCATGTTTTTGTCTTGTAGCAGGATCTTTGATGACGACAAAGCTTTCACAGCCACAGTCTACACTGGCAAAAAGCTTAACTTCAACAAGTACAAATGCTCCCTATTTTAAAGCATTCGGTAAGGTATTAGGCTTTTTCTTTTGTTTGTTGTCTTTGGGTCCTTCTCAGAGTCTTGAGGCCAAAAGTTCTGGAATTGGGTCTTAGAAACCTGTACATGATTTCACAGTGGTAAGAAGTATTGTAGTGTAACACACTATGAATTACTCTTCAATGACCATTACAATTACTTTGAGTTATCTAATTAGACAACTGGTCCATATAAGAAGTAGAAAATGGTAGGTTAAATTGCCATTGCGGTTCATGTGGTTTATACCCTTCAGGATGGTGGAAGTTCTTGAAAGACTCCAGCATCCTGTAAGAACTTGGTCTTGTTCCCTGTCCATCATCAGTACAGCTTTGTAGCTTGCTGAGGGTGCATCATGACTGACAGAAATGCTGTTCTTGCTGGCAGTTTAGGAGGTCATTCTGTACACATACAAACAACGAATGGCTGAGCTAGCTGTAGCCCTAATTAGAGCTCAGCTCAAAGTAGGTTACCTGTGTCACCCTGCTGCTGTTCCTAAACTGATTACTTCTGCTGAGGAATGCTGGCTGAGGTGGCACTGATCCCTGTAAGCTCAGTCTTAATGCTGTGCTGGAGTGTTGCCTGGTGTCCTCTATGGAGCCCTATGGCTCCTCTGGTTCTCAGAGCACAGGCTGGGAATGCTGCTCCATGTATAGTGAGGAAAGCCCTTTATGCTGTGTCAGTGCATGTGTTTGTGATTGTATAAAAAATTACATATATACTTTAGACTATTTAGCTTTTTTTTACTCGGTTTCTTAATTCACTTATTGCACCTTTCAGAAAGTACAGAAATTCCACCTTATGTGACTAATTGTCCCAGCAACGGGCTTTGCAGTAGATTACCACCAGACTGCATGACATGTAACACAAACTATTCCTGTATATATGGGAAGACGGCCACTTTTGATTGCAAAGTCAAGCCACATGTTCATTGTGTTGTAAGTAGCCTGTTAATCTTAACCCCAAATTTAAGTAATTAAACTGTGGTATCTTGTCTTAAAAAGCAGAATATTGATTTCCAGCTTCTGATGTAGGCAGGTTTGCAGTTCTGTTACAAGTTTGATCACTCACTGTGGGCTGTTGAAAAGGCAGACCTGCCCTTCCCTGGTTTGCCATTCTTGCCTTGGATCTTTTCATTACCTGGCTATGCCTTTGAGTTAAACCACTCCAACCATTTTGAGAGTGGAGAGGCTAAATATCTGTCAGATCTACAAACTGACCTTACAGGTGAGACTGAATGAGTCCTCCTTTTGGCATCAACCTTAGATTGGAGGAATCAGAAATGTTAAACTTGACTTTGATACCTCTTTGGTGGTTTTCTAACATTGACTTTTGTGTTCTATAAGAGGTAGCAAACAGAACAGTGGTTATTTTGCTCAAAATGTCTATTTATGAAATCTAATTTGATACAGCACATTGATTTTTTTTTTTTTTTTTTAATACTATTGAAGTGATAGTGCTATCCTTTTACAGGATGAGAATAACCATGAGCAGGAGAACTTTACAATTAACATGACATGCCAGTTTTGCTGGCAGCTTGCCACAAGTGATTATGTCTGTACCAATTCCACAAACTGCATGACAGTTTCCTGCCCACGACAACGATACAATGCAACTTGTACAGTCCGGGATCACATCCATTGTCTAGGTAAGGTGGGCAAAGCCGTATTTCTCTAAAGATTTTCTTCATATAGTTTGTAGTGGATGAATTCAACGATTGTTTATGTCCTTTTGCAGCAACAGCCTGCGCCTTGATCAATCTACGGTATTTTTTTATTGTTGCATTTTCATTTTTTAGTGTCTTAGCAACATCTAACTGGAAACATTGGTGTATTATACTATTGTATACTTTCACACCAGAGAAAACTGTTGTTTTTATTTTTGTCACCTTGTATGAGTTAAACTTGAACACCACTAATACAATCAATACCAAATGTCTCCATTGGCTAATTAAAAAAAATATGCTGGTGCCACCCAACTAGTTTAATTTTCTCTCTCTTTGTTCACTGACTTTTCTGATAGGGGACCAAGACCGGTGGAACAGAGAACTGTAGGGTATAAATGAGCTTTTGTGTGGCCAGTTGGTTCTCAGTCAGTGTCAACCCTTTTAGACTCCTTTTGGAAAAATATAGTGTCTTCTTCCTTGTAATTTTCTTCCTTGTTATATGATCTTTGTTTATTGCATTAAGGTTTTAATGTTTTCTAATGTTTAGGTAACCGTGTCTTTCCTAAGATGCTCTATTGCAACTGGACTGGAGGTTATAAGTGGTCTACTGCCTTGGCACTAAGGTAAGCAGGAACTACTGGATAATGTCAAGCTAAAATAGATTAGTTGTCTTTAAAATCTTCAGGTTCTGTAGTTTTCTCCTTGGTATATTTTAAAGGCGTACTGAATAACCAGTATTTCAGATAGTCTAGTTTGGAATGGGGGGGCACAGAATGCATGATGGGTTCTCCTGCAACAGTGCTGGCTGTCTTCAGCAAACACAGCTGGAGGAAAAACACTTGGACACCCAAGCTCAGTTCCTCTAAAATTAATAATTATTCATATTTTTATTCTTATAGCATCACCCTTGGTGGATTTGGTGCTGATCGTTTCTATTTGGGTCAGTGGCGGGAAGGTCTGGGAAAACTCTTCAGCTTCGGTGGACTTGGAATATGGACACTAATTGATGTGCTGCTAATAGGTGTTGGCTATGTGGGACCTGCAGATGGATCTCTTTATATTTAAATGTGGGTGCAGTGTGTTTCAGAGAGGAGTCGTTGCTTGCAAAGGGCTCTAAATAAAAGAGTGTGGAGATTTGAGCGTTTAAGGTAGAATGAAGAACAACTGTTTGTTCTATGTGCCTACATTTTAATGTACAGTATCTGTACTTGGTTTGCCTTTAACTAAGGTCAAAATAAAGAGTGGATCACTGAGTAAGTTGAAATTAATTTCATTTATTCTATGGACGTGTTTTTTTTCTATGAAAAAAATTGAGCAGCTAACCATATTCTCCACTATGCTTGAACTTGGATTATATATCAGGCCCCCAAAGAGCTGCAAACTAACTTGAATATTGAGTTGTTTATTTCATATTTTTATGCTTGAATTTAACTCGAAAGCTAACTTCTCTAAATATGTCAGTATTTCTTTTTGTATTTGTGGGAGGATAATTTATTTGTGTGAGTTATGTGGGTAATATGTAAATCACCATGTTTTATGATGTTAATTACATTAATTTCTTGGTTTGGGACATAGCAAGAGCTATTATCTCCTTAAGGATTCGACTTTAAATTGTGGGGGTTTTAGAATTAGATTGCAGTAACACTTAAGGCTAAATATGAAATACTTGAAATAGATTTTTTTTGTTTGTTCCAGAATAACTTTGTTTCGGTTGGGTTTGACCTGTATATCAGTGAAAGTTACTGTTCTTGTGCTAGCAAGCTTGCCAAATTACTTTAAAAAGGGTTTGGCAATGAGTTTATCCACTTAGGGCTTTGTGACGCGATAATGTAGCGGACTAGTGCCATTACAGGACAATAATTCTGTGTAGTCGCGGTGGGTGCCCGGCCGTGCGTCGTCCGGGGCTGGGGCTGCCGCTCTGTAGCGCTGCGGTGCCGTCGGGCTGGAAATCCTATCGCTTGAATAAACTGCGCCTTGAAGCTTTCCTGGCGTTGAGTACCGGCAGTGTCTGTCCTGGGCTGGGCTCGTTCCCGCGGAGCATGAGGGAGGGAGCGGGCGGGCGGAGCGGCCCCGCCGCAGCCGGCACTGCCGGCGTTCTCAGCTCCCACCCTCCCCTTCCCTCCATCTCACGCCAGTCCCCATCCTTACGGCCCGCTCTGTCCCTGTGCCCAACCGCGGCGCTTTTCCTGAGCATTCATGTGCCCTTCTAGAAGAGAAGGATCCGGGCAGTCCTTGGAGCTATTTCCAATACCTAAAGGGCCTACAGAAGAGCTGGAGAGGGACTTTGGACAACGGCGCGGAGTGATAGGATAAGGGGGAACGGCTTTCAACTGAAAAAAGGCAGGTTTAGGTTTGATATGAGGAGGAAATTCTTCCCTGATGGTGGGGTGAGTCACTGGCACAGGTTGCCCAGAGAAGATGAGGCTGCCCCATCCCTGGAAATGTTCAAGGCCGGGTTGGATGGGGTTCTGGGCCTAGCGGGAGGTGACCCGCGCCGTGGCGGGGTGTCGGAACAGGTACCGTCCAACCCCAGTCATTACAGGATTCCCCATACTTTGGCCAGCTCTAGTGCAATTTCCCATTCAGTGGTTCACACATTATGCCAAACCATCCCTGGAACTCTACCTTGTTTTTATGTTCTTTCCTTTAGTTTTGGCCCCAATAAGTTCAGGTTGTCCCAGGGTCTCCCCAGATGGTTGCCCAGGGAAGAAGCATCCTGCCACAACAGCCTTGCCTATCCTTTGTCTCATCTTAAGGTATTAAAGCCACTTGGTCAAATCAGCCAAGCAGTCTGGAAAATGTTCTGGCTGAAGGGATGGCAAATTCCTCCTCTCACCCAGTTCAGTTGTGATTCAGGGCGGTCGGTGCCTTTTCATCCCCGTGCCAGAGGCTGTGGTTCCATCAGTGGACTGGTGTTGAGGGCAGTGAAATGGCACGACAAGACAGATGTAAGTGTCACACTGTATTGGGTTTGCATGGCCACGTTTTGGTGGTGGGGGGAGCTTCAGGGGTGGCTTCTGTAGGAAGCTGCCAGAAGTTTCCTCTGTGTCCAGCAGAGCCACTGCCCGCCAGCTCCAAGATGGGTGTGTTGCTGGCCAAGACCAAACCCTTCAGCCATGGTGGTAACGCTTCTGTGATAACATATTTAAGAAGAAAACAAAAAAGTTATTGTGCAGATGTAATTGCAGCCAGAGAAGAGTGGAGTGGGAACATGGGAGAGGAATAGCTCTGCAGACACCAAGGTCAGTGCAGAAGGAGGGGGAGGAGAGGCTCCAGGCTCTGGAGCTGAGGTTCTCTTGCAGCCCATGGTGCAGCCCATGGTGAGGCAGCTGTGCCTCTGAAGCCCATGGAGGGCACAGGGATGCAGAGATCCACCTGCAGCCCCTGGAGGACCCACGTTGGAGCAGGCTGTGCCTGAAGGACTGCACCCCATGGAAGAGTGATCCATGTTGCAGCATTTTGTGGAGAACAGTTGCCCGTGAGATGGACTCACAGTGGAGAAGTTCATGGAAAACCCCATGAAGGGCAGGAGAAGGAGCAGGGGAAGAACTCCAATTCTTCTCCCTGAGTAGCAGCAGGGAATACGTGTGATGAACTGACCATAACCCCGATTCCCTGCCTCCCTGCACTGCTGAGGGGGAGGAGGTAGAGCTGGGGAGGAGGGAGTGGTGGAGGGAAGGGGTTTTTAAGATTTATCTTCTCATTATCCTGCTCTGATTTTGTTAGTAACAAATTCAGTTAATATCCCCAATTTGAATCTGTTTTGCCTGTGACGGTATTTGGTGAGTGATATCTCCTGCACCTTATCTCTACTCACGAACCTTTGTTATATTTTTTTCTCTCCTTTGTTACATTTTTTCTCTCCCCCATCCAGTTGCAGAGGGAAGTGATAGAGAGGCTTTGGTGGATGCCGGGCATCCAGCCAGCGTCAACTCGCCACACACACAGAAGAGTAGGCAGCAGGGTTTGCTCATACAAGCCAAAAGCTGATTTATTTGGAATGGTTGCATTGGGATGAAGGATCAGATCTTCTGAGCGTGACAGCTCATCAAAGGTCCTTGGACCAGCATCTCCAGCTGGAGCAGGAGAGGTTTCACAATCTTACACCCCCTAGTCCTGCCCAATCACATCTCGGATAAGTGGTTATTAATTATCTTAAGCTACCTACATAACATCTCTTAAACTATCTTAAATATATACATTCCACTGTTAGAAATGGTCTGTGTAGTTTGGGTGATGCTGCAGCAGGAACCAGCTGGGGAGGCTGTGGGATCATAGAACCAGAGAATCATTTAGATTGGAAAAGACCCCTAAGATCACCAAGTTCAATCTATCCATCACCCTGCAGGGTGGCAACACATGGAAACATGCAGGTCATGGTTCTCCATTGACTTTAGGTGCAGTAGGAGCTCCTGGGGGATGATTCTGTGATTCAGTGATCCTCAGGCCTGTCCCAAAGCTCCTGAATCCACCAGTCAGATGTTTCTCTGGAAGTTAAGTCCATCAATTGGTTCAGTCTCTGCTGCAGGAAAGAGTTGGGGAGTTCCTGGGCCACTGTGGGGCTGGATGTCCACCTGCAGTGTGTGTGGCTGGGCACAGCCCTGGCTCCCAGCCACACCAAAGTCACACCTGGGGGCAAAACTGAATTATGTCATAGGATCACAAAGCCATAGTTAGGGCTGGAAGGGATGTTAAAGACCATCTAGTTCCAAACCCCCTGCACAAGTAGGGACACTGTACGCTAGACCAGGTTGCTCAGAAGCCCGTGGAGCCTGTCCATGAACACTTCCAGGGATGGGGTAGGGATTATCTTTCTATCACATTTCAATACTGTAGGTGCTGTTAGAGCAGACTCTGAGGAAAGGGATCACTCTGGTCAGCCCTGGAGGGTTTCTAGGTTTCTCAGTCTGTCCTCGTGGCCAAGGAACACTTGCCTGTCCTGGCTGCTCCATCCTCAACCCTGGCTTTGGCATTGCACAGACTAAGGCCAACAAACTGCGCTGTGCAGAGTCAGCGAGTCCAGCCTCGCCTGCCTGACCTTGGGTGAGGGGAGGGACAGGCCTGGGATGCCAAGAGGGAGGGAGGTGGTGAGAGTATCTCGGTGCAAGGACAGGGATAGTGCTGGCCCTGAAAACCAAACGGCTCAGGTTTGGTAGACCAGGGAAGGCACACAAAGCAGCACTCCAGACACCTAGCCCAGGGCATTCCCTGCCTGGGCAGGACACTCGGCTCCCTTTGCGTCATTCCACAGACACTGGGAAAAGTGGATCATGGATATGGACCTGAGCCAAGAGATTGAGGTGCAGGCAGAGAATTTCTGAGAGCCACGAGCTGGTGCAAGTCCTCATGGGAACATGCGAGATAACCAAGTAGCAAAAGGCACCAGCAGAGTCCAGGCGAGAGCAGTGCAGCCGCAGCCGGAGCAGCATGGCAGGGCTCCACGTCCGCTCCCTTCTGGTGACTGGGGCCAACCGGGGCCTCGGCCTGGGGTTTGTGCAGCATTTCCTGAGGATGCCAAAACCACCCCAATGGATCTTTGCGACCTGTCGGGACCCCAAGGGACAGAGAGCGCAGGTGAGACTGGGCAGGGACACATTGGATCAGGGATGGTGTTTGCAAGCAGCTGGAGCTGCAGTCAGGCACCTGCAGCACAGGTCAGCTGGGCTGGGACACCATAGGACCAGTTGTGCATGGGATGTGTGGAGGGGAGAAAGGCACATGGCAGGTATAGAAGGCACAGAGCCCTGTGTGATGCAGCAGCTGGAGCAGGGTGTTGGGCACAAAGTGGTGCAGGGACGGAGATGGAGTGGCATGGGCTTTGCCTGGGGAAGGCTGAGCCTTTGCACAGCCCCTGCAGCCTCTCCATACCTACACAGTGCCCTCTCTTGCAGGAGTTACAGAATTTGGCCTCCAAGCACCCCAACATCATCATCATCCCGCTCGGTAGGTGCCTTGAGGTGGGGATCCTTTGCCCCAGTTCCTCTGGCAGGTGCCCAGGCTGGGCACACCCTGGGAGTCCTGTGCTGGGAGGGAGCTGTGCCAACGGGCTGCTGCCTGTGAGGCCATCAGGCACTGCTGCCTCTGGGGAACAGAGGGGACTCCACCATGGGGACACAGGCTCTGACCTCCCCTGTGTTGGCTCTGCAGAAGTTGCCAACCCTGCCAGCATCAAGGCAGCTGCAGCCAAGGTTGGGGAGCACCTGGGGGGCTCTGGGCTGAACCTCCTCATCAACAATGCTGGGATCGCCAAGTTGAACTCACTTGATACTGAGACATCAGAGGACATGACCGAGACTTACACCACCAACACGGTTGGACCCCTGCTGATGGGCCAGGTGAGACCCTCAGCCAAGCTGGGCTGTCTTGGAGGAGCATGAAGGGCCAGTGGGAGGGAGTCCTGCCCTGATACCAATGGGCTCTCAGTTGTTGAGAAGCTTATGGAGCCAAGGGCTGGAGCTCAGGAGCTGGAGCCTGGCAGGGAAGAGGAGGGAGGATGTCTCAGTGCTGGTGCCAATGTTGCCCACTGTGGAAGGAGCTGCTCCCCTGCCCTGTGCCGTGTCCCTGTGTGCTCCTGTCCCCTCTGTGTCCTTGCAGGCATTCCTGCCCTTGCTGAAGAAGGCTGCCCAGGGGAGCCCAGGCTCAGGGCTGAGCTGCAGCAAGGCTGCAATTGTCAACATTTCCAGCATTGGTGGCTCCATTGCTTGTTCCTTTGGATGGGAACAAATGCAAGTTGTCTCATACCGCTGCAGCAAGGTACTGTCAAACGCGCTGGGGACAAATTCGCTTCCCCTGCCCTGCCCAGCCGTGAGTCCCCTGGCTGCTCCTCTTCCCCTCCCACCACCGTCCCCTCCCTGTCTCCCCATAGGCTGCTCTGAACATGCTGAGCAAGTGCCAGTCCCTGGCGTACCGGGAGCACGGCATCCTCTGCGTCGCTCTCCACCCCGGCTGGGTGCAAACCGACATGGGCAGCTCTGCTGGGCACACGGTAGGAATTCCCCCAGGGCAGGTCCATCAGAGCTCCTGTGCTGATTTTCCATGGGTGGGAGTTGCTGTCCTGAGCCCCTGCCCATGAATTCCCTGCTACTGGGGCAGCTCCTCCTGTCCTGGTGCTGGGTGTCCCCATCCCCTCGGTTCTCTGTTCAGCCCCTCTGTCCTGGGTCTTTAGGGTTGTCAGCTTTCCCCTTTGCCCTGGAGAGCCTCTTGCCCCCAGCCGTGGCTGCTCCAGGGCCTCAGGCATGGACTGCCTCTCTCCCTCTGCCCCACAGCCCCCAGTGACAGTGGATGACAGCGTGCAAGGGATGCTGAAGGTCCTCTCCTCCCTCTCTGAGAAGGAAACCGGCACCTTCCTGGACTGGGAAGGGAACGTCATACCCTGGTGAGACACCAGTTCAGGATCCTGGCAGCAGCACCCTGTGCCACTGCTCCCCCTGTGCCACTGCTCCCCCTGTCCCACATCCTCAATAAACTCCAGCTGAGAGCCCCCAGCTCTGTTGTGCTTTGCCAGCTCACGGGATGGCCCCTTCCCAGATATCCCACTCCTCATCCCGGGATGCAGCGGTGCCCACAGCTGCCCTCCCCCCACGGCTGTCACTGGCACCCCCATGAGTGCCACCCTGCAGGTCCCATGGCAGCGTGACTGCCCTCTGGAGACCTCCCCTCCAGGAGGCAGCGGAGAAGCTGGAGCAGGGCTCCTCTCCTGAGAGGAGAGAGATCTTCCGAGCCCCTGCAGGACTGGCTTTCCCCTGCCCAGGCTGGGCTGCCTGAGGGGCTGGGGGTCACAGGGACCAGCTGCCCTCTCCCCTCAGCTGGGGGCTGGCTGGTCACAGGTGGGACAGAGGGACACACAGCGCTCGGGCAGAGCACAGGGATCCTGCCCCAGGCTTGGATGGGAGGTTTGAGACTGGCTGTGGAGACGGAGCAGAGAGGCATCAGCTGGCAGAGTTTACAGAGATGGGGGCACAGGGGGGCCACAGGGACACATGTGGGGTGGGGGAGGAGAGAGAGGCTATTTCCCAAGCCAATTCCCTCTCCCCAGCAGTGTGGGGAGGGCTGAGGGTGAGTGGGGTGACCATGCAGAGTGGTGAGCCAACAAGCAGAGGCTTCAGCATGGGCAAGAGGCGCCGTCCATCTGTCCATCACCAGGGCAGGCTGTTTCCTTCCCAGTCGAGGAAGGCTCCAGAGGTGTCCTGAGAGAGGCTGGCCAGCACGGTCAGGATGCCCCTGACGCTGTGCTCCACTGTCAGCGGTGCCTGCAGAAAAGGACAATGGGCTGTAACAGAGAGCAGCTCTTGGGGAGGTGAGTGGCCAGGAGCAGCATCCATGGTACTCATGGGTATATTTTTCCTTACTGCCACACCTCTGTTCTCCAGGCTTGGTTGGGGAGACAGGGCTAGCTATCCCATGTACTCAGCTTGCTGCTTGCTCCCTGCCTGCTCTGCCCCAGGAGATGGTCCTGGCAGCCCACAGCATCACACAACTTCCCCCAAGTGCCCCTGCCCTCCCCAACACATGGGGATACAGTGGGGGTTCTGCTGACCCTCTCCTGCATAGCCCAGTACCTTCTCTGTGCCCATGTCAGTCTTCACCCAGCCAGGATGGATGGCCACACACAAGATCCCCTTGTCCTGGAGCTCCACAGCCAAGCACCTCGTCACCATGTTCTGGGCAGCCTGGAAGAGCCACAGCCCTGCCAGTGCAACCCAGGGAGTGGATGGGCAGGAGAGGGGACATTTCCCAGCCACAACATTTCTGTGGAGGTGGGAAATGGGACTTGGTCCTTTGGGACAAACCATCAGTATGACCTGCCAGAAGGGCTCAGTCCCAGCTGCTGCTGTTCTGGTCTCTGTGCTTCTGCCTGGGAGAACCAGGCAGGGGTGGGTGGCTGGGGCAGGGGGTGCCCCATGGGCTCCCTCCTTTCCACGGGCACCGTGCCTGGCACAGCATCCCCCACCTCTCCCCTGGCCCCTCACCTTGCTGGCCCGGTATGGGTACATGGGGTCCTCTGGCAGCCCGAGGCACAGCCCGATGGAGCCCAGTTTGGTGGAGACGTTGATGACAGCGGCCCTGCTGCAGCTCAGCCCCTCCTTCCCTGTGCCCTTCGCCGCCTGCTCCAGGAGTGGCAGAAATTCCTGATGAAAAAGCACCAATGCTCCATTAATATGTGACAGACCTCCATCCTGGAGGGCTCTGTCACAGACTGTGGACAAGCAGCTGGACAGACACTCCTGGCAGAAGCAGAGGGGATAGGGAAGATTCCCCAAGGAGGGGCCAGGCTCCAGCCTTTCCCCTCCCTGGGGAAGCAGCGAGCCAGCACAGCAAGCCTGGTGCAGGCAGAAGTTCCAGGTGGGGAAGGACAAAGCATGGGGGATGCTGGGCTGGGCTAAACTGCTGAGCTTCTCTGGCTGGGCAGGGGAGATCCATGCAAGTGACGTTATTCCCACTGGGGAACATCTTCCCAAGCAGGAGAAACCCAGAAGTTCCAGACATACCTTGACAACCTGGAGTGGCCCAACCACGTTGGTGGCAAACACATTGAGCATCTCCTGTGAGTCCAGGGAGTGCAGTGTAGCATGGGAGCTGATGCCTGCATTGTTGATGAGCAGGTTCAAGCCCTGGTCCTTCAGATGAGACCCCACAGCCCGCATGGCCCCTTGGATGCTGGGCAAATTCACTGTGTCTGCCAGAGAAAAAGCAAAGTGGAAGATAGCTCTGGTGGGTCACACAGCACCCGCTGGAAATTGTTCTGTGGCTGGAACCAGTGCTTCTTATTCAGGAAGGATGCAGCAGGTTTTGCAGATTAAGCACATTGGAATGAGCAGCAGTCTGTCCTCACCTCTTGGTTTTGTAGCCTCAGTCAAATTAAACCTTAATTCAACTCATTTTGGGTCATGTGGTGGCTACTGGTAGGAAAAACTTGTCTGTGTTTGCTTTCTGTATTCAAGAAATTTGTGATTGTACAAGGGATGCTTGGTCCTTGCACACTGAGAGTCCCGGGTTTACTTCCACAGGGAGCCAACACAGATGGGCACATTTTAAGGACAGATAATGTCTTTGGGAAAAAAAAAATCAAACTCTGTTTGTCATGCTCTCCTGTACTGCACAACAGCTGTAGAGGCTGTTAACATAGAGTAGGGACATTCATTTTATTAGATTACCCAAAGATCCTTTCTGGTTTATACTGTTTTGACTGATAATTTCAAGTTATCTTTGCCTCTTTAAACAATTTGTGCTTAAATTAATCTTCCACAGCACAACTTCTTATAGTTTTGAAGTCCTTTGTAGGCAAAAATCCACCCCTTTTCCTTCTGTTTAGACTTTTTTTTCCTTCATGCTGTTACCCACAAGGTTTTGGAGCTGACAGATGAGCTGAGGTGAATAAAAGTAATAAAATATTTGGAATGTGATCAAATCTTGAGTCTGAACTTCCCCATCCCTACTGTCCAAGTTGTGGGGACAACCCCTCTCAAGCAACAAGACACAAGTGAAATTGGGCTGACAGGGATAAGCATCCCCATTGCCTTCCTCTTCGCTTAAATATTGGTATAGCTTTTGAAATTCTGCCATGCTTAAATTGCAGGAGTTTTCTGCAGTAAAAGTGGTATTTTTTTAAGTTTGTGTCCAGTTGTCAGGGTTGCTTGTTAGGGTTTACATCCTCTATTGGATGCTCACCAACTGAGGTGGCTATAGTTTGTTTGTTTAAAAGGATCATCTAAATACCTTCAGGATGTGAAATGGGCTGTTTAGGCCAACATTAAACTTTATATATTGCCTTTTAATACCTCAGATATACCACAGAGCCCTTAAAATCATGAATATTCACGTGTATGGGCAGGTTGGAGTGTGCTCTTGTTCCCATGCACATTTCTGTGCCTGTTTTTTGCAGATGCCAATGTGATGAGCCTGCTGGGAGTGGGGGACTGCAGGGCTAGATTCCTTTTCTGCAACACTTTGGCCCCTGAGCTGTGTTTCTGTTCTCATGCTTAGGCAAGAGTGACCTAGCAAAGGTTTCCAAGGCTGAAGATTTCTTTTTTGGAATATTCTATACACTGATGGGCAGCAGAAAAATCCTTTTTCCTGGCATTTTTAACTAGCCTGATGTCTTTATGGTGGTAAGCAAGTATGTGAGTGGCACTGGACTTGTTGTTACCTTGCACTGTGCAGTGCAGACCTTTGTAGAGGTGTCCTAAAAATATTTGAGGGGAATACCATTGGATAATCTGGTTTTGGAGAGCTGTGAAGGGAAGGAGCTTTGGGATTCGAGAGGATCTTGCATGTCCAGCTGCAGGACAAATCACAGAGTACTTTGGAGTTACTTCTCTTTGGATAACGATGGGGTGAAGTTCAAGGTTCTGTCACTCCACCAGGTGCAAGGGATCTTTTGGTCACCTGGTCAATGATTAACTGCTCTGTTCGGATTAGCTGAGTCATTGCTCCAAGGCATGTGGAAGCAACATATTTTTAGTTCTTAGCCCCCAAATTTGCTGAAATAACAAACTCTTGTCTCCCTGAAAGAAATAAGGGTGGGAAAGAAAGAGAGAGAATGAAAAAGAAGTGACAGATCTTACATATTTTTGAGGGGTTTTTTTAACTTTCCTTTCTGAAAAATCCATGCCTGTTATTTGTTTGAAGACAACCCTTCCTTAAAACAGAGCAAGAGAGCTTGAAGCAGCTTCTCTTTTTTAAAAAAATGTCTTCTTGCTGTTGCTATTTCAGAGCTTTTAAGCTTACTTTGGGACTTTATTAATAGTCTGGGGCTTTAGGTGCATGTTTTTCATAAAGATGGTTAAGGTAGTGGCCAGACCCTTGAGATGTCCCTTTTATGTTGGCCATGCTTTTTCTATCAGATATTGCCCATTGGAGCTCACAGCTCACTTACTATTTATTACAGAGAAGGTGTTTTACTTTAATAATGTACTTAATAGCAAAAGAGAGATTGCTGCCTCTTTGTAGTAAAGCCTGAATTCAAGAATGTCTCATTTTCTAAGAAATATTAAAAAAAACTGTGGTTGAACTGAAATTGCTTGAACTTTTCAGGTGTTTTTAAACAAATAAATAGGCAGGTAGGTACTGATATAGCATAGCCTCGATTCAGTCTTCTTATTATTGGCTCCAATGAAATACAGGTACTTAGAAGCTCTGGCTGCTTCCTACCTCACTTACTGCAGCCATAGCAATTCTGATGCAGGCACTTTCCCAAAACATTTCTTTTGGATTTGGATGTTCTTTTAACTCTTCATTAACAAAAGCAGCTGTGAGCAGCTCCCACTCTCTCAGACATAGGGGAACACAGGAAATCTCTGCCTCCTTAAGACATATCCTCAGCCTGGTGCTCCTTATCTCCCCACTCTTCACCCAGCACTGTCCTCCCCAGCGAGACCCTGCCCCCGTCCAGCACTCTGGAAGCTTCTTTCCTGTGAATACCCCAACTTTGCCAACTCCAAATGTCAGCCTGGCTGTTCTCCTTTCCCCAAGTTCCTATGCTCTTTAGGTCCATTTGCTGCCTTGTGCTTCTTCCAAATGCTGCTGAAAAAGGTCACTAAGTTTGGCCCACCTCCATGGAAGCAGGGAATGGACAAGAGGACATGTCCACAGTCCAGGCTGTGGACATCCCATGCCTCTGGGTCAGAGTATCAGCTTGGGATACCAGGCTGGTCAGATTTTTCACGTGTATAATTTTTAGCTATTTTTTTTCTCTCTCCCTTTTTTACCTGAAAGAAATGCTGACCATGGCCACCTCCAAGCAGATCACAAACCAACCCTCCTATTTAGGAACCATCCAGGAGGTTACTGTGCCCTGCCTTGCTTCACTTTGTGAACCCATGTGTCCCAGCCCAAAACCTGGGAACTATATTTGGCATCTTTGCAAAGAGATGCCATGCCTTTCCCATGAAACATGCTCAGCTGAGGCGTCCGGACCCACCTCTGCCTCCTCTGAAGCCAGTTTGACTGCTCCAGCCAGAGCACAACTTAATTTGGGGGGAGAAGCTTGTTCAGGTGTGCATGGATCCCTCCCCACCTGGCAGGGCTGGAGCTTCCTGGAAATCTGCCCTTGGTCCCACCTCTGAAGTCAGCAGAGAGCTGGAAGCAATGGTAGGTGCTAGGAGAAAGGTTGCTCCATACCTAGCTGGACCAGTTTGATGCTGGAGTGCTGGGCAGCTAATTCTTGCAGGGCCTGGAAACAAAGTGATGGAGCAAGGGAGGAGGTTAGAAGCCACCAGCAGCACGGCCAGGTATCCCACTCCTGCTCCCAGGTCACCGAGCCACGGTGGCTTTGGTTTCTTCAGGGAAAGTGCACAGGGCCATTCCCAGTGGATGGGGTAGGGCAGCAACCCTACAGCTGGCAAGGAAAATGGTGCTGCTGGGCTTGGGAAGTGCCCCCCATCCTGAGTGATCCCAGACAGAAAAGGGGTTGGCTGGCCATTGGCACAGCCAGGAGCGAGTGCTGAAGACATGTCTGCCTCTCCAGCCTCATCCCACCCAGCCACACTGGGCTGCCTTATCCAGGGGGCTGGGGGGGTTATGAGACCCCCAAAGCACTCCTGCCCCCACTGCTGGGCTACCCAGCCAGGGCAGCAAAGCCAGCAGGGCTGCGGGGACTGCGGATCCCCACTGCCCGCCTGGCTCAGCACCATCCCATTCCCTGTGCCCGCACTGACCTTCCCTCTCGGACCCTTGGGGTTGCGGCAGGTGGCAAAGATGTGCTGGGGGGGCCGGGGGCTGGCGGCGAGCTGCCGTACGAGCTCCAGCCCGATGCCGCGGTTGGACCCCGTCACCAGGACGCTCCGAGCCAGCGCAGCCATGTCCGCAGCCTCCACGCCGGGCGGTGACACATGGCAGGATTGCCGCCTGCTCGGCGTGAAGAGGAGCCAGGCACAGCCCAGGGTGTGGCTCTGGGCACCCACGGGGATGGGGACTGTGCCAGCACCTGGCCCCTCGCCTGGCCCAAACAGAGCCAGGGTCCCAGGAGGATCAAGGGCTCCCTGACATTTTGCACGTGGGGCTGCGTGTCACCTGCATTGCCCAGATTCCCACCACTATGCTCCTCTAAAGCCCCAGGTCCCAGAGTCTCTGTAACAGCAGAAGGGTCCACCTCTTCCACAGGCTTGGAAGAGCACTACCAGGAAAAGGAGAACAGATTCAAATCTGGCTGTGGCTGGCAATCTCCCAGTTTGGGGGCTGAGTTTGGGATGGTTGAATTCAGGGATGCTACTCCAAAGCCCAGCCTGGGAAACACAGGGAGTAGAGTTTGTATACTGCAAGTTCCACTCCTGCCAACAATTCCCCCCAGAGCATCCAGGAGCCAGCAGAGAAGGACCCCCCCACTCCCTGTAGCCTCAACCACCCACTGCTGGGGATTTAAGCTCACATCCATCACCCTTCTCCTTGCTGGAGGACAATGCTAGATGCTTATAAGCCCAAGAAGTGCCTGTAAAGCCAAGGCTCCTGCAACTCAGGCCAGCCTGGGGCCATGGATTTTTAGGATGCAGAAGTGTTAAAAGAAGCAAAGAGCTGCTATGTAAAAAGCCTCAGCTGAAACAGAAGATCAAGGACAACAGGGAAAGAAAAAAGAAGAGGGAAGTAGTGGGGGTGGGTCCATCCCTTCTGGATGTGCCCAGTGGGACATACCTGTTGCTCAGTCTGGCAGGGGGGCAGAAGTCTCTATTCCCCAAGTAGCTGAGTGGTTCCATGTTTGGCAATCACCAAAGAAACGCTTGGGAGATGGTGAAGGGCCCCCAAGGTTGGAAGATGAGCTTTCAGGTGACACAGAGCATGAAGGGGAGGAAGCAGTGATGTTTCCTTCCATGGTGGTGGACAGACCACAGCCCCCATGAGAGGTAAGAGTGCTGGGCGTGCATTTGGATGGCGTTGGAGTTGGACCTGCTTGACGTTCTTGCAGGTGTAGTCACCTGCACAAACAATTGCACTGCACAGACTTGCCTGCTCTGCCAGCAGCATCCAGAGAAGAGCTCCCATTAGGAACCCATAAGACTGGAGTTTCCTCTTTTCCTTCCAGGCTCCTCAGGAAGGAGACAACAGATACAAGCAAAGAGGGCAGCAGGACCAGGAATGGCCATTGGCCAGTGCCAAGCAAGGGGGTGACCTTTGGAAAGGGCTGACCAGTGTCAGCCAAGGACAGCAGCACAGGCATGCTCATGGCTCTGGAATCACAGCCCAGGGCCTGAAAGGGTGCACCAGGGAAGAAATTAGACCAGGCTACAAGATCCCAATGCTATGGAGGTTAGAGAGGAACTGAGAGGACTCTCCTCCAAGTCCCATCAGGAGGAGCAGGGCCAGCAATGACTTCAGAGTAGCTTGCCCAGGGCTTGAACCTGACCTCAAAACCCTTCAGGGACCCCGCAGACTTCTCAGACCCCATTTCAATGCTTGACTGTCCTCAGAGTGATTTTTTTTTTGTCAGCATGGCACCTCTCCTGCGTACATGCTGTGCCCCTTGGCCTGGGTCCGCAAGGCTCTTCCCGCGAGCTCCATGACCAGGGCCATGCAGTGACCCCTCCTGCATCTCACAGCCTTGACCTTGACCCCGCAGACCCTGCAAAGACCCTGTAGCCATTACATCCCCCAGCAGGGCTTTGTGCAGGACTCCAGCACGCCCAGCTCAGAACCCCCAGCCAGCTCCTGCTCGGCCACAGCCCCTTCCTGGCTGAGCCCCAGGGCCACCTGCTCCCTCCGTGGGTGCAAAATGGGAATGTGTCAGGCAGTATTATCTTAAGTCAGACTGTTCTTTGATGTAAAACCTTTGTATACTTTCAAGCCTAATCAGCAGGAAAGGAGACCTAATCGCTGGAAGAGGCAGCAGCCAGCATCCCTCGCTCAAGGACATTCCAGAACTAACAAGATTCAGGGATGACATTGCTAACTTGGGAAAATACTCCAGGCCCGTATATCTTAGAGCTAAACTTGTAATGCTAAAAATCACACGTACAGATCAATAAGACCTTTCCCCTGAGCATGAGTAGAAGTTAGCTGGGGTTACATGATTTCTATGGAAAATACTCATCAATTCTAACAGAAGGGCTGTGCTTGGGAAGTTACTAACCCTGAACTGCTATGACAGAACAGCATGGAAAGTCCGGTGGGGTGTCCTGAATTTGTGGAATACCACTAAGCACCCAGGCTGGGGCAGTTCTGAAATAAACTATGTCTCACTCGAGTGTGTCGTTACCGGCTCGTCGCACAGCAGGGAACGAACCCGGTTTTTGGAGCACCATCCCTGAGCCTGCCGGGCGGGCCCCCTAAAATGGCGGCGCCCAGTGAGGCTTCAGCCCGCCCGCGTCACGTGCCCGCCGTGTCCCGCCATTGCATCAGCCGGGGGCGGGGCGCCGCGCGGAGGGGCGGGGCAGGGAGGAGAGCGACAGCCCCAGCAACCAATGGGAGGTGGCGGCCGGCGGAGGGGCGGGGCGGAGTGGGCGCTGCGGCGCGGCCGGAGGAGCGCAGCGAGGGGCGGCGGTGGCCGCGCAGGTACGGCCCGAGGGGCCTGGGAGGGTCTGGCTGCTGGGTTTGGCCTCCACGGCCCGGCTGGAACCCGCGGGCACCGCGGAAAGGGTCGCGGGGAAGGCAGGGTGGGAGGGTGGCGGTGACAGTGACGGTGCGCTGGTCGCGCCCCATGCGGGCCCGCGGGGGGATGCCGGGCGGCCGGCGGCGCTGCCGGGCACCGCTATGCCCGCACCCCTTCTCGGGCAAGGGAGAGCGGGTGTGTCTGGGCAGAGGCTCTGATAGGCCCTGGGGCCCCCGCTATGCCTGGTTCTTCCCACTTCGCGTCCTTCCCTCCTCCAGCATCGAGGTTGGACTCGATGATCTCAGAGGACTTTTCCGACCTAATTGATTCTATGCTGTGAATACTCCCAGGCCTTGCTCTTGCGGGGAATTCCTGTCTCTCCGCGCCGCAGCAGGCTGCTGGGATCTCTCCCCGCTGCGTGGATCCGCATTGCGCTCCGCTGTCAGGGACAGCCCTGTGTACCCGTAGGACACGGGCGGTGCTGCCCTCCAGGCTGTCACCTGCCTCTGGTGTGCGTCCCCTCAAGAAAGGGGATGTGGGTCCCCTCAGGGAAGGCTTCCAGGCATCCCTGGAGCTGGCTGTGCTTTGAGCAGGGAGGATGGACAAGATTTGGGGTCATTTCCAAACCTGGCTGTTCTATGATTTAGTCATTGAATCACAGAATGTTTCGGATTAGAAGGGACCTTAAAGCCCATCAGGTTCTAAGACCCCTTCCATAGGAAGGGACACCTTTCGCTAGACCATGCTGCTCCGAGCACCATCCAGCCTGGCCTTGAACGCTTCCAGGGATGGGGAAGCCACAGCTTCTCTTGGCAACCTGTGCCAGGACCTCCCCAGCCTCACAGGGAAGAACTTCTTCCTAATAGCTAACCTAAATCTCTCCTTTTCCAGTTTGTAACTGTTCTGCCTTGTGGTATCACTATTTGCTTATGTAAAAAGTGGCTCTCCCTTGTTTTTATAAACCCCCTTAAATACTGGAAGGCCATAATGATGTCTTCTCACTCTCTGCATTTAATCACCTTGAATGCTTTGATGACTTGGCAGTTCCTTTGTCACCACTGGATCCATGTGAATTTGATATTTTAAAACCACATGTTTTCAAAGAAAAATTAACTTGAGGTAGAGCCCCTGAAATCAGGGAGGTTGGGGGAGAGGAAATTTTGGGTTGGGCTACCACTATGTGGGGCAGACTGATGGTTGAACTGAGGTGTCAGTGAGTACTTAACAATGTGGGGAGACCCTTTCAGGAGTTGGAGACAGTGATCCTGATGTTCACCTTGAGCTGACAGCACACATCAGAGCATTGTTTGTTGTTTGTTCAGACTGCACCGAGGTTTTGCTGCTTTCCTGCCACTTGCTTTGGACAGTGGCAACTTCCAGCTCCCAGATGGAGACCCCACTCACCGCCAGCCAGATCCGGCAACGGTTCATTGACTTCTTCAAGGAAAACAAGCACACCTATGTGCACTCATCTTCTACAATCCCCCTGGATGACCCCACACTGCTCTTTGCCAATGCTGGTATGAATCAGGTAGGATTCCCACCCTGGCGCTGCAGTCCTACAAACATACCCTGTTGGAACCCGTGACACTGTTTGCAGAGCTGTTGGGAAAATTATTGTTTTCTGCATCTTCTTTCTGGTCACTGAGAGATGGTTGGTGTGTCCACTGGAGTCCTCTGTGCTCCCACAAAATTGGCAAGAGCACTGGAAGAGGTTCCTGTGGTGGGAGCTCTGCCAGTCTCCCTTCCTTGACCCTTGGTACCACAGCAGTCCTGGCAGAAATGATTACTGGTGTCTTTGAAGAGCAGATGAGACTGGGCTGCTGCAAGGGCTCTGCTGCAGATCAGCACCCAGTTTTTATTTCTTGACAGCTGGGAATCTGACAGCTTTCAGTCCCTTTGGAAGCCCTGGGGTTTGGTGGGCTCTAGGAACACTTGTCCGTGTGTGAGTGCTGAGTTCTAGGCAGCCTCCTCACAGACAGCAGCAATAGATTTGTTTCTGAAAGGTGCTTTGGGTATGTCCAGACAAGTGATATCATGACATAGATAACACTTACTGCCTTGCTGTAGCTTGCAACATTTGAAAGCAGGTTCTGAGTGCTTTTCTCAATTGCTCCTTTTTCTCTTCTCTCAGTTCAAACCCATCTTCCTCAATACCATTGACCCCTCACACCCGCTCGCTAAACTGAGCAGAGCCACCAACACTCAGAAGTGCATCCGAGCAGGGGGCAAGCACAACGACCTGGATGACGTGGGGAAAGATGTGTACCACCACACCTTCTTTGAGATGTTGGGATCCTGGTCCTTTGGGGATTATTTCAAGGTAAAACAGTCCAGGTGCAGCTTTGAATCTCTTGTGCAGATTTATCTGTCTCTGTAGACTCAGCAGAGCGGTTGCCAAGAGGAAAGAGAATATGTTGGCACAGAGGTGCATGTAGCTGCTTTGGAATAAATGAGCTTGGAAGCTGCCCCAACCCTGCAGAATGATTTGAGATTAATTACTTAAGGTTACAAAGCTGATTAAATTAACTCTGCTAGTTTGGAGTCTTGAGGTAGAGGTTTTAGTGGCTGTCCTTGAGATGTGGGGACTTAAATGTGTTATGCAGCTGTGACTGACCTTCAGACAGGAGCAATCATATAATAATGATTTCCTTTCCCAAGCTTCTTGCTAGTGTAGTATTCAAAGCCAGAATTAAAAGGTTTTCTGGAGGCAGTGAACACCCTAGGAATAACTTGGGTACATCAAGACAGTCATATGAGATGTTTCTTGTACCCTCTTCACTGCATGTATTAATTTGCCTCTTTCTTACATCAAAAGTCAGAAAGGTTTTGACTGCTGATTCCTGCAGTAGCCAGTTTTGGATGCTGAGGAGCTGTCTTTGCATTCACTTGCTGACCTTATGTTTCCTTCTGCAGGAACTCGCTTGTAAACTGGCACTGGAACTTCTCACCAAGGAGTTTGGCATCCCTGCTGAAAGACTCTACGTCACTTACTTTGGTGGAAATGAGGCTGCGGGACTGCAACCAGACCTGGAGTGCAAGCAGATCTGGTTGGATTTGGGGTAAGGCCTTTCACTGAGGAAGGTGCATGTTTTGATTAGTGATAGTAATTTATTTGGGTTGGATATTAAGAAAAAATTCTTCACAGAAGCAGACCAGAACAGGCTGCTCAGAGCAGTGGTGGAGTTACCATTCCTGGAGGGATTTTCAAGCTGTGTAGCAGTGGCACTTTAAAGCATGGTTTCGTGATGAGTTTGGCAGTATTGGGGTAACGGTTGGACTTGATGATCTGAAACATCTTTTCCAACCTAAATGTTTCTATGATTCTGTTATGGCCTGTGTTATGTGGCAGAACACATATAACAGGAGACTTTAACAAAATTGAAGTGTCACAAATAACGTTTGCAGGGTGGTGGAGCTTCCAAACCAAAGGGAAGTACTGTTACTTGATAGAAGATACTGAGAGCTCTGGTTTCAAAATCTCTTGTGTAAGCTTAAGAATCTTGCTTGGTCAGATGGATGGGATGTTCTGCCCAGTGTGCTGCCACTGACAGCATTTGAGAAGATCATGGAGTCATAGAACTATGGAATAGTTTGGGTTGGAAAGGACCTTACAGTTCATCTTGTTCCAAGCCCTGTTGAACCTGGCCTTGAATATTTCCAGGGATGGGGTAGAGACAGCTCCTCTGGGCAGCCTGTTCCAGTGCCTCATCACACTCATAGGGAAGAATTTATTCGTAATGTATAATATGCATCTGCCCTCTGTTAGGCCCTTTTCCTGTCACTCCATGCCCTTCTAAACAGTTCCTCTCCAGATTTCTTGTAGGCCCCTTTAGGTACTGAAAGGCCACAACAAGGTGATCCCAGAGCCTTCTCTTCTCCAGGCTGAACAATCCAAATTCTCTCAGTCTTTTCTCATAGAAGAGGTTATTCATCCCATCAGTGTCTTCTTGCTGGTGGCTTTACTGAGGTGTTGTGTAAGTCTTTGTCTCCACCTGGGATGAGTGCCAGGCACCAGTGTTCACCTGATCACCTCAGCAGGGATCCTGACTGTTAGGCTCTTGAATTGGTCTGTCTCAAGACTCCAAGAATTCATCAGCACATCTAGAGAATTAGTGAGCTGTGGTTTCTCTGGCATAGCCTTTAGTTTGGGGAATTCTTTTAGTTAGTCTCTGTTCAATAAATTTCTTCTTACAGGCTGGCTGAGGGCAGGATTCTGCCTGGCAATATGAAGGATAATTTCTGGGAAATGGGAGACACCGGTCCCTGTGGCCCTTGCAGCGAGATCCACTATGACCGAATCGGGGACAGAGATGCTTCACATCTGGTCAATCAGGATGACCCCAATGTCCTGGAGATCTGGAACCTGGTGTTCATACAGTTCAATAGGTGAGCCAGACCTGCTTCCACGAGAGCTAGGTTGTCCCAGATCAGATTGGGAGGCTGCTTGGGCTGCGCGCTCTTTTAACTGCCTGTGGCTTACTCGCCATTCCCAGCAGCTGAGCGCTTTGTGATGCTCTGTCCCCTTACCCACTGGTACAGAAGGGGTTGGTCATGCTGCTTTTGGGACAAACTGAGAGTATTTTCTCAGTTTATCTGCCAGGAGTTCAGTACGGAATAAGTTGTTGTTTGCTCTGGGTCTAAGTTGTTGCTGAGGTTCTTGTTAACTGTATTTTATCAAAGTTGTCCTTTGTGTGGCTTGTGTATGGGCCTGTGTCACAAATCTGATGGAATTAACTCTCATGGAGATTAAGAGAGAGATGGGGTTCCTCTTGCAGAGCCTCCATCCATAACTCTCACCTTTCTTTTGCAGGGAAGCTGATGGGACACTGAAACCCCTTCCTAAGAAAAGTATTGATACTGGGATGGGCCTGGAGAGGCTGGTCTCTGTGCTGCAGAACAAGATGTCAAACTATGACACTGACCTTTTCCTTCCTTACTTTGAAGCCATCCAAAAGGTATGAGCTGGAGCCTGACCCAGCTGCATCCATTCCCTGAATCCCTGGGGAGATGCGTGGGGCTGGTTGGACAGGGTGGTCTCTGCTTTCCCAGCTGCTTTGAGCCCCACACATTTGCACTTTGCTGAGGGTAGGAACCCAGGCTGGCACAGTAATTGCTGCCCTGGGACATGTTTCCAGGGGAAAACAGGACAGTGAGTGGTGCAGCTTACCCAGTTTCTGTGAACTGTCCTGATGGACCCTCCTTGGTCCTCTCCCAGTGGGAGATGCTCTGCAGTCCCCGTGGCCAAGTGCTATTTTTTTGCCATGTGGTAGCGAGATACCCAGAATCAGTTTGTCCTTGTGTCTCACACCTGGAACATGCTGATCTGTAAGAAGTTCTCTTAGACAGGAGGCTTTTGCCATATAAACCACAACAGTCACTTACAGAACCTGTGTGCTGCTGCTGCATTGTCCTGGGTGGGGACCCTGTTACCCTTGTTGGGAGTTCTGTGTGCAAGTCCAAGCCTTTGTTTTCCTCCATGGAGGAGGCAGAGCTTCCTGGCTGTACATCATGCTGGATAAAATGCAGGGAGAAGAGCCCCAAGCTCCTGCTACTTCTAAGGAATGAGGTGCCAAGCTCCAGAGTTGGAATTGGAGAGCTGCCTTTCTTCAGTGCTATGTCAACTGGCGACACAGCCCCTGTGTCCTTGTTTGCCTTCCTGCCATGTGCTGGGAGCCCAGCTGAAGGGACTGTGCCCATGGGGGGAGCATTGCACCACATGCAAACACTGCGTGGTTACAGCAGTATCTTTCCCTAGAGTATGGATAAAAACATCCTAAAACAGGAAAGCTGGGACCATCTCTTATGTGACAGAATTTGAAAGGTTTCCTGGCTGGGCAGGTTATGCCAGGTTGGAGTCCTTGAGCCAATGTGCAAAACAGATGATTTCCCTGTACTCTCTCTCTCTCCCTCTCTCTTGGGCTCTTAATGATGGCATAAATTGGATCTTCTTCTCCCTGATCTGGAGAACTTTTGGGTGTTGAAATGTGGGCTGTGGCACCATGCAGAGCCCAGAGCTCTCTGCCTCCCCTGGGTTCACTGAGTCGCCTCTTTCCAAGAGGAATGTTCTCCTCTGTGGCTGTGGGTGGTGGGGTGGGCTTGGCTTCTGAGGCCCTTCCCTGTGATTCTGCCATGGTGCCACTGTTAATAACTGTACCCTCTGCCCACTGCCTTCTCCTCTGCACAGGGCACTGGTGCCAGGCCGTACCTGGGGCAGGTCGGGGTCGACGATGCTGATGGAATAGACATGGCCTACCGTGTGCTGGCCGACCACGCACGGACCATCACCCTGGCCCTCTCGGACGGGGGCAGGCCTGACAACACTGGCAGAGGGTAAGAAGGAGCTGCTGCATTGTCACCACTCCCATTCTGTTCAGCATGGCTTCCATCAGGGCTCTGGGATCTCCTCTGTCTCTGGGATCTCTTTGATCCCAGTGGGTAGCAGAGTGTTTGCTCAGGATATTTGACGCTTGAATTGCTGTAGTGAGGTTCACCCAAAAGGCCATGATGCACAAGTCTGAAGGTTCTTGTGAGCACCACTGCTGCTGTGCCAGCTCCTGGATGGGATCAGTGTGGGCAGACAGGCACAAAGCCCTGCTTGGTGCAGCACTGCTGTTGAAAAAGCAAGGAATTTTGGGCTGGGGGAGGCTGTGCTGCAGGTGCCACTGGACTCACTAAGCACACAGTGAATGTGGGTCACAGAGCTGGGGACTGGCACCTCACCTGTGCATTGCTGCTGCTGTGAGCAGTTGCTTGAGGGAAAACATGGGGAGAAAAGCCTGTGCTCTTGGCCCTGGGAGGGGCTGCTGGTAGGTGGATGCTGGTGGAGCCCCTGAGAACAACTCAGATGTGTAATGTTTGCACGGGGTGCTCTGCTATCCCCTAGGTATGTGCTGAGGCGGATTCTCCGACGGGCTGTGCGCTACTCCCATGAGAAGCTCAATGCCCCCAAAGGTTTCTTTGCTACTTTGGTTGATGTGGTGGTGCAGTCACTGGTAAGTTCTCCTACTCCACTGTATCTGCTGAAGACTTCTTCTGCTGAGGTGTGCAGATTTCCATGCTGAAGGGCTCATCCTCTTGGGTCTACAGGGAGATGCCTTTCCTGAGCTGAAGAAGGACCCAGATATGGTAAAGGATATTATCAATGAAGAAGAGGATCAGTTCCTGAAAACACTGAGCAGGGGCCGTCGAATCCTGGATAGGAAGATCCAGAGCCTTGGGGACAGTAAAATCATTCCTGGTAAGGCTGTGACTTCTGTCTGGATGCAGCAAAAGGCATTCATTATCTAAGATCACATCAGGGCTCAGCTGGGCACGGAAATTAGAGGTGTGGAAGGTGCGGGGGGACAAAGTTGGAGTCAGAAGACATCTCTTAGAGCTGAACCACCTGTCTCTCCTCTGACCTGTGTTCACTTGCTCAGGTTTCTGAGCTGCCCAGACACAGATCTCTGTGCTGGCAGGGAGGAACCTTTTGGATGTTCACATTCTGCAGACCTGTTCACTGTCCTGCTGTAGCTCAGAGCCAGTGGGAGAGCAGAGAAGGGAGCAGCAGTGTCTCATGGAACATGAGAGGTGACTGCTTTACACTTTGTCTGCAGGTGACACTGCCTGGTTGCTGTATGACACCTATGGTTTCCCTGCGGATCTCACTGGGCTGATTGCAGAGGAGAAGGGCCTTGTTGTAGACATGGAGGGCTTTGAAGAAGAGCGGAAGAATGCTCAGGTAGGTAACAGCTCCAGGGGAAGCTGATTTGTGAGTGGGCAGGAACAATTCCCTCCCTTGCTGTTTGCAGTCGTGAGTTGCTCCTTTCTCACTGAGTCTGCTCACACCCTCTATGCCCCATGGTTTGTCCCGTGGGAAAAACCAGGACAACTGCAGTTGCTGTGGGACATGTCTTTTCTGTACAGCTGGGGTTGGTTTTGCTCGCTAGCAAAGCCTGGAACCTTGAGCTCAGCCTTCAGACAGAGATAGCGGAGTTCTGGGAGCACCTCTGCCATCCTGTTCTGGTTAGGGAAGTTTTTCCCTGTCCAAGGATCAGTATCTAGGCAGGCCTGCACCTTGAGTGCCTGTCCCCAGCATGTTTGCTGCTGCAGCAGCAGGAAGTGGTGTTGACCAGCTGGGTGCTTGCCTTGTCCTTACTGGGCTCAGGCTCACTTGATCTGCATGCTGGAGCTGGCTGCTCTGAAGCCAGAAAAATGGGCACACTCCAGGTGCTGGCACACAGCTTCCTGGGGCAGAGCTCTAAATCAGGGAGTGCTGAGGGGTGTGAGTGAGATGTACAGCGAGGCTGGCATGCATTGGTGTTTCTTAAACCTTGGTATTTGACAGCTCATTTCTCAAACCTTGCTCATTGGCAGCTCAAATCCCAGGGCAAGGGTGCTGGAGGGGAGGATCTCCTCATGCTGGACATCTATGCCATTGAAGAGCTAAGAGCCCGAGGGCTGGAGGTGACAGATGACTCACCAAAATACAACTATGCTTCAGATCCGAGTGGTACCTATGGTATGAAAAAACCTCCTCACAATCATGTTCTGCCCCTAAACCGTCCCTGGCATGTACCTCTGGGCTCCCCTTTCCTGGGACATGGAGCTGGGAGTGGAAGGCTGTGCAGGTGAATAGCCTGCTTGTTACTAATCGAGCAGAGAAAGAGGACAGAGTGTTCAGGGGCTACTGTACTGCTGTTGCCAAGTTAAGGGAATTCCTGTTCCCTGCAGCTTTGTGTCTCCACATTCATGTTGGTGTCTCTCAGCTGCTCCTTTGCCAGTGCTGCAGGAGACCAGTTCCTGCTTGGCCTGTTGGAGGGTCTTTGGCTTGCTCGCTCTGGCTTTTGCTGCTAGTTTTTTGATTTGATGGAAATTCAGGAGGCTGCAGGCTCATAGCCATGTTTGTGCTGGCTTTTGCAGCATAGGTGTGGAAGGCAGTGACAGTCCCTGCCTTGGAGGACACTAAATAAAATTCCCAGCTAACTGTTGCCTTACTCCTCTCTCCTTATCCCCTACAAATGTGGTAGCTGCCATGAGCTCCTGCAGTAACTGGGAGGTGTTGCTGTGACATTCGGCTCCCATGTGGTGTCTACAAGGTTTTTCTGTTTTACTGACACTCGCTGCCTGTCATCCTGGTGGCAGATTTCGGGAGCCTCGTGGCCACGGTGAAGGCCATCCGCAGGGAGAAGATGTTTGTGGAGGAGGTATCCACTGGCCAGGAATGTGGGATAGTGCTGGACCGGACCTGCTTCTACGCCGAGCAGGGTGGGCAGATCTATGACCAGGGCTACATGGTCAAGGATGACGACAGCAGAGAGGATGTGAGTGGGCCTGAGAGCCTTTTCTAGACTCTGACTCGGGGCCTGGGCAGAGGGGGAGAAGAGGCCAAACAAGCTCCAGCAATTTCCCGTCCATGTTAGGTGTCAGGCATTACACAGGGTTCCTTTCTGGGGGTGCAGCATGGCATGGATGTGCTGGAGTTTTGTTCCCTTGCTTCTTGAGGAATTCAACTCTGTGTTGCTATCACCAGAATGTGGGTGCCTGTGGTGGTGGTGCTGGGATTGCCAAGCCCAAGGGCAGTGCTCTCAAGCTGTGATGGGGAGCTCTTTCTGTGCCCCATAACTGTGCCCCACCTTCATTCACTTCTCCACTTTGCTGTGTGCCTTGCGTGGGGACACTCAGCTTTCTCCAGCACACACACCACAGCCACACTCTGGCTCTCAGCTGGGACCTTTCCAGTTGCAGCTCAGACCTCTGGCTGGATGATGTCTCCCCTTGGCCTCTCACCCTGCTCACATGGGGCATTTCCCTCTTTGTACAGAAAACAGAATTCACTGTGAAGAACGTACAGGTCCGAGGAGGCTACGTGCTCCACATAGGAACTCTGTATGGGAATTTGAAAGTGGGAGATCAGGTCCACCTGACTATCGATGAGGTGAGTTAAGACATGGTGTAACACATGGGCTTGTCTGTTTTCTCTGGATTTTGTCTTGTTTCTTTTCATCGGTTCCACTTTGGGGGTCTGATGTTTGGGTCCTGCTCTCCCTGCAGCACATGATCAAGTAGTGTCTGGCTGACTCCAAGCCTCTCCTGCTTATCACCTGGCTTTCCCCTACCATGAGGCAGATAATGCCCAGCTGGCTCAGAGCCACACTTGCTGGGTTTGCTGGGTCATGTCTTGCAGGGATAACTTGTGTGGTGCCCCCACTGCATGGGGACAACAGCAGAGAGCCTGGGCTGCCCACCCCACTCCAGACATTGCTTCTGTGGGCTCAGCTTGCTGAGTGAGTCCTGGATTGAGCACAGTCACCCTGATGCACTTCCCGTCCCTACAGAGACAGCAGCTTTAGCTTAAGAGGGAAGGCTTCCATCTTGGAGTGCATTTCCCTGCTGAGAAACAGAGATTAGTATCCTTGTCCTAGTCTGTCCTTGGCCTCTCTCCACACAGGCCCAACAAGGGGACTGCCAGGAAAAAGCCGTGCACAGATTTGGTGGAGAGCACCTGCTCCTGTAGCTGAAGCTCCAAGGCAGCAAATGTGATCAGTTACTTGTGGTGTTCTTGGCTAGTTTGGAATTCTGTTGGAGCAGGGCATTAACTTCCCCTTCAGCTGCTGGAGGTGGTCATGGCTCTGGGTGTGGGACCCCATCTTACAGTGGCTTCCTCCCTCAGGCCAGGAGGAGACCGGTCATGAGCAACCACACGGCCACCCACATCCTGAACTTCGCCCTGCGCTCCGTGCTGGGGGAGGCTGACCAGAGGGGGTCCCTGGTGGCACCGGACCGGCTGCGCTTCGACTTCACGTCCAAGGGAGCCCTGTCCACCCAGGAAATCAAGACAGTTGAAGGGATTGCCAACCAGATGATTGAGGAATCAAAAGTGAGTATAGCTGATATGTTGTATACCTTGAGTCCAGGTTTTGGATGATCTGGGATGCTGGGAGTTTGGCATGCAGGAGGATTCTGAGCTGCTGGTGCAGTACTGTGCACAGATTGCCATCACCTCTGAGGGTTTTGAGTGGGAAAACCCCATATGGATTGTTTTGTTCATTGGTTACAAGCCCTCTCTAGGGTTGGAGTGTTCCCATGCCTGCAATAGTGTCACTTCAGCTACAAGAGCCAGGAAGTTTGGCAGAGTGTTTTGCAGGCCTGGCTGGATTTACACTGTGCACCCAGACACCCAGTGATGTGTCCTCAGTGGCAGGAGTGTTTCTCTGTCTGGTGCCAAGTGTCAGAGCAGACCCTGGATGACCCTGGAATCTGTGCTTAGAACCATTTGCATGTGCTGTAGCACACAGGGAGTCTGAACAGGGGGTATTGGGAGTTTTGAAGATGAGATATCTGCCAATAACTTTGTGATTCTTGCAGCTCAACAAACGCCAGCTCAGGTGAGGCACAGGATTTCACTTCTAGGATCCATCAGAGGAAGAAATTTCCTGGGAACATGGGCTGTCAGTCACAGCTGACAGGACTGGCTCTTACCCTCATGCCTTTGCTGTCTCTGCAGACTGTGTATGCCAAGGACTGCCCTCTTGCAGCAGCCAAAGCTATCCAAGGACTTCGGGCAGTTTTTGATGAGACCTACCCTGATCCCGTCCGTGTGGTCTCCATTGGCATCCCTGTGGAGGAGCTGCTGGCTGACCCCTCCGGCCCTGGGGGCTCCATCACCTCTATTGAGTTCTGCGGAGGGACGTGAGTACCTGGAGAGGTTGGGAAAGGTGGTAGGGTGGCTGAAAAGGAGTTCCTGTGGAGCCTGAGCTCCTGGGAGTGCCATGAGCATACACTGGGCACAGCCAGGGCAGAGCTGGAGGTGGTGGTGATGATGTGCCTTTGCATTCCCAGTCCTGAGGCAGTCAGTCTTCAGAATTACCTTTTGCAGGCAGGAAACTGCCTGTATTGCCCCTGTGCTCATGCAAGGTCTCTGGCAGTGCTGGGAGCACAGCCCTTGCCACCCTTTCCTCACTCATTTGCACAAGTGGTTTTTTCTGCCTGTCCCCATATTGCTGCATTTCTCTGGCAGGATGGTTGTCTTATTTCTGTGCTGATTCTTGCTGAAATGAGAGGTGGACTTCTAACTCTCTCTTGTGGGTCTGTCTGGGTTCTTTCCAAAGGCACTTGCAGAACTCCAGCCATGCTGGCCCCTTTGTGATTGTTTCAGAAGAAGCAATTGCTAAAGGCATTCGGAGGATAGTTGCAGTCACTGGAGCTGAAGCTAGGAAGGTAAGGGTAGGCAGGAGTGAGCCTCTGTGAAATTCCACCTATTAACCCTGTGTCCAAGTTCCTTTTGTTCAAATTTTCACAACATCCTCTGAGGGACTCGTGGAAAAGGGTGCTGCTGTTGGCAAAGGCTGTGCTGGAAGCCCTGGCTGTACTACAGTCAGAGCAGGGAAGAGAGGGGGAAGCCTCAGATGTGGGTGTTGTGGCAGAGAAACCTGAGTGGGTGTGTGGGATGGTTCCAGGGTCAGCTCAGGTTGCTTTCAGAATGGTTGCAGATACAGAGCTCTTGGCAGCTGGCAAGGCTGGCAGGACAGTGGTGAAGTCTGAGAACCCAGTCCTCTGCTGCAGGAGGCAGTGACTTTGGATATGGGCTGGCACTCCCTAAAGCAGGAGAAAGGGGTTTCATGGGGAAGATGACTTCTCTTTTGAGGGGATCTTGGCAAACCTGGCAAAGAAAAGAGACCTGGGGCTCATGTGCCAGCATCACACCCTGGTTCTGATCAGGTGCTGCCTGCTTTGGCCCTCTGGCTTCCCAAGAGTTACTAAGCTCCATCCTGGAGCATTCCAGCATTCCTCACCTCTTCATGCTCTGGGGTGACCAAGAGCCCAGCCTGCTCAATCTTCCTGCTTGATTTAACTCAGATTGTACTCTCCTAGGCCCTCAGGAAAGTCGACAGCCTCAGGAAACTGCTGTCAGCTCTGGAGGCCAAGGTGAAGGTCCAGACAGCTCCCAACAAGGATGTGCAGAAGGAGATCACAGATCTCAGTGAGGTGAGTATGGTAGCAGTGCTCTGCCTCCCCAAAATGAATGGGACCTTGATTGCCAGCACTGGGTGGTATTAATGAGGCCTGAGTTCACCTTCCTGCTCCTGTCCAACAGCCCTGCATCCCATGGGTGCTGCAGCCAGCACCTGCTGCCTGGGGTCATTGGTACTGGGAGAGGAGTGGAGCTTACTGGGCTCTGCCACTTGAAGCAGAGTTCACGAGGTGCTGCATCTCCTGCCATGGTTGCTGGCACCTTTAACCTTCTCCACCTGCTTCTCTTTGCAGACACTGGCCACTGCTGTTATCCCACAGTGGCAGAAAGATGAACTGAGAGAGGCTGTTAAAGCACTGAAGAAAGTCATGGATGACCTGGACCGAGCAAGCAAAGCTGACATCCAGAAAAGAGTGAGCCCTGGGCTGGAATAAAGGACAGTGTGGGAGGGCTGTGGGGTGCTCCCCCTGGGAGCTCTGTTAGTGTCCAGGATGGAAGAGAATTGATGTGTGGGAATGCCCCTCACACTGTTCAGCCTTCCAGCTTCTGCTGCCTCCTGAAGCAGAATTAGCTCCATACCTGTTCCCTGGGTTGAAGCATGGCAGCGTGTTCCTGCCCTTACAGTGCCTCTGGGTGCAGGCTTCCTCCTGGATCCCACTGGAGTTGTCTGGAGGAGGAATCATGCACGACATGCTGTCTTGCAGGCCACATACCTGCCTGTCAGAATGTATTCCTCCTCGCTTCACAGTGTGGGGCTGCTCCAGTCTGGGCTGTGGGTGTGTTTGGGCACCTTGGGGGCTTCTGTCCTTGCTCTGCCCAGGTGGTTCTTGTGTCCATACACAGTGTGGGTGGTCTAGTGGCTGACCACTGTTGTCCTCAGGTGCTGGAGAAGACCAAGCAAGTTATTGAGAGTCACCCTAACCAGCCATGGGTCATCATGGAAATGGAAAATGGAGCCTCAGCAAAGGTATGGGAAAGGCTGATCTCCTCAGCAACCTTCCTTCTGCCTGAGGAGCAGCTGGGTGGTCTCTCATCACTTGGGGAGGCGGTTCAGTGCTACAGAGCTGTCCCTCTTGCCACCTCCTGTCCCTGAGAAGGGGGAGGGACCGCTGGGATATTCTCTTGTGTCCCACCTCATGGACTAGCACATGTGCTTGCAGGGGTGGTGGGTTCTTGACCACTTGCTGAGCTTCCAGACCTGGTGGTGGATAGGGAGCCCAGCTGAAATCCCATTGTGTTCCAGGTCAGACTCATCCTGCAGCAGTCACGATGCTGAAATGCACTTAAGGGACTGAGAACAGCAGCTCTGATGAGCCATAAAAGTCATGATGCTTGTGGCCCCTGCAGATCAGCTCTGGGAGTGGTGTCCTGGGCTGAGTGTGTGGACAGGGCCAGGCAGAGAGCTGCCCCATCAACATCTGCTCAGCTGGGTTCAAGTGCTCCCCTGGTCAGGGCTGAATCTGCTCCTTCCCTCCTCCACACACAAGCTTTTTTCCAAGTGTTTTCTGTTGGAATGAACGCTCTGTTGTGTGCGCTGTGTCACAGTGCTGAGCCCACTAAGTGCCAGGCAGAGGGGGCTGGTTTTGCCTGGGCTTAGACCGCTCTGGGCTTAATGCCCTGTTAAAATTTCCTCTCCAGCAGTCTTGGAGCTGATCCTGCTCACTCTCTGTGGCCACCAGCATCACCATGATGCCCACTCTTCTGCTCCCAGTGGGTGCTGTTGCAGCATTTTCCCTGGCAGGAGGGTGCATCCCATGGGATGGCAGTGCTGGCAGCCGAGGGAGCTGCATGTTCCAAATCCACACGGAGCAGCACTGCTTTGCTTGCAGAGGACCCACTGCTGGGGCTCTGTGTTGCAAGTGAGGGATGATGGTCTCCTTGGGAATAATGGAATGTGTGGCGGTCTCCCTGGTTCCTCCCTGCCTGCTGTGTCTGATAACACTTGCATCCTCTTCATGCTGCGTTTGAGTCCTCCTGATTCCCTTTTGAACAGCTGTTCCCATTTGCTGTGAGGAGCTTTTTCCCCTCCAGCCAGGACACTCAGGCAAAGGTTCATTCTGGGGCTGATTCTGCCAGTTCCTAGATACCTCAAGGTGGGGAAATAAAAGCATTTTCTCCTTCCTGCCTGAGAGTACACAGGCAGGGTTTATGTCTCCTGCCAAGGCTTCTAAACTGCCACGAATGTGAAGATGGCTCATGTTTGGGAGGAGTGTTGCAGAGTGCTGCTGCCTGTTTTAGTGCAATTCCTGATCCCTCAGGTCTTTGTGGCTGCTGTTTGGGCTGGAGCTGGGCTGGGGGCAAGCGCAAGGAGGCAGTCAGGCAATGATTTTGTTCTCTTCCAGGCCCTGAATGAATCTCTGAAGCTCTTCAAGACTAACTCCCCCCAGACTGCTGCTATGCTCTTTGCTGTGGATAACGAAGCTGGCAGGATCACCTGCCTGTGTCAAGTACCCCAGGTACTGCCAAGACTGCGTCCCTGCCTCTTCCTGAGCCTCTGTGGAGGAGCTGCCGCCTCCAGGCAGGAACTATCTAATGTTACACAGCCAGAACTGATTGGAGTTTCTCAAGAGCCACAGCCCTCATGCTTGGGCTTATTGTCAGGCTGCAGAAGTGAGGGAAGAGGGGTTGTGCTCTGCAAACAAGGAAGGGAAGAGTCAGGACTTAACGGGATGATAGGCATGGGGTGGGGAGAATGCTGTTCTTCCCTCAATGCTAACCGCTGGCTTTCTTTTCCTGCCCAGGAGACTGCAAATAAGGGCCTGAAGGCCAGCCAGTGGGTACAGGAAGTGTCTGGCTTGATGGATGGCAAAGGTGGTGGAAAGGACATCTCTGCACAGGCAACAGGCAAGAATGTGGGCTGCCTGCAGGAAGCCCTGAAACTGGCCACGGACTTTGCCAGGCTCCGGCTGGGGGAGCTGAAGAACTGACTGAGGGGGGAACCCCGGCCCTTTTGTCTCCCTGTCTCTGCGCCGTTTTCCGGTCAATAAAGGCTCCTTGCCCCGCGCTCTGCGCCCGGCTCTGCAGGCGGGGCGGGGCGGGACGGGGTGGGTGGGGTGG
>VXAC01001359.1:175344-188647 GCA_013399225.1 Rhipidura dahli
CCCGAGGAGCGCCGCGCCGCCGCCCGCCTCACGCTGGCCCTGCTGCCCGCCCTCAACCAGGTGTCGGCCGTGCTGGGCGGCGGCCGGGGCGGCCCGCCCGAGGACTGGGCACAAGCCTTGCGGCTCGGCCTCGATGGCTGCCACCGGCAGTACCCGGTGCTGCGGCAGAGCCTGCTGCGGGCCGCCCAGCGCCGCGATGCCGCCGCCGCTGCCACCGCCGCCACCAGTGCCTGAGTGCCCGTGAGAGCTGCGTCCCTCGGTCTGAGGATGGGGCATCTCCCAGAGCCCGCCCAAGCTGCCTTCAGTGCTGCTGGAGACCCCTGGAGCCTGCCTGGTCCCCACCTCACTGTTAGGGACTAAAATGATTTTACTTTAGGAATTTTAGAAGTTTATTAAGTTTAAGCTTAAGTTTAATTGTAACTGCTGGGGAACCCTCAGGCCCAGCCTGATCCATGCCTCATGCTGCTGGAGACTGGATGAGCCAACCTTTGCACTGCTGGAAACCCCCTCGTGCTGCTCACATGGCTGGAGGCCCAAGGACTGTGCTCAAGGACACTGGAATCTGCACCCCCACCACCACCAGAGAGCCCCCAAAGCAGCCCCCACACTGCCCAAGCACTCTGGAGTGCATCTGAGAAGCCCCCGTGTTGCAGGAGACCATTCCCAACTGGCACCACAGAACCCAAAGAGCTTTGCACGCTGCTGTAGCCTCCCAGGAACAGCCTCCATACTGCCTCAGCAGCCAGAGCCTGCCTGAGACCTCCCTTCAAGCAATTGCTGGCACTGCAGGACCCCACATCTCACCCTGGGGCAAGTCACAGCACCAGGCTGAAACCCTCTCTCCAAGCTCCCCAACATAACCATCCATGCAGGCAACATCCAGGCAGGAACCACGTCATGGCATGGACTGCGCACCCCTTGGACTTCCTGCTCAGGCTGTGCTTCAGGGCGGCAGAGTTGTGTTTTGTTAGTTTTTTCATAATAATAAATCATATTTTTTCTGATGAGTCTTCTGCCGGCATGGCCTTCCTGGGGCCTCTGCCAGCCATGGGCAGAGGTGGAAGGATGCACTTCCACAATCGGGGTTACCCCCTCTGCTCCCACTGTCCCTGAGGAGTTCAGGGGGAGCTGGGTGCTTCCTTGGAATCTGGCTATTCCTGGAGATGGAGTGGAGCAGGTGGTTCTGCCAAGCTGCACCATGGTGGGCTGGTGGGGAATATTCTGGGTATTTTCCCTGGGAAACAGGGCAGAGCTGCACTTGTGCCCCTGGGTTGAGCTGTAGGAAAGGCAGCATCCAAGAAAGCCCTCAGAACTGGGGGCTGTGTCTGGCAGCACATAAAACAGGGTACAAAAATTAAATGTGCACTTCAGATGGTTAAAAACTGCATTGGAGTAGAATAACCAGAGAAAAGAAATAGAAATTATTTTTATTTCCAACACAATACACTCTTTTACCAGAGCAAATTAGAAATACAGAACAAGTTCCTACCAGTGAGAGAAGGACAACTGAGCAATGAGGGACTCGGAACTGAAATGTGACACTGGGAGCACAGGGGGACCAGGACTCCTTGGGTGCAGGGCAGGGACCCTTGTAAAGCTCTTCGTGGAGTCCTGCTGGCCACAGACATGATGTCTGGCTGAGAACAGCCCGTGGAAAAACAGCAAGGAAAACACATTTGGGAGAAGGGGCAAATGGAAGTGATTGGGTTGGCACTGCCCCAGTGCTGGTCCTGCCACTCATATCAGAGCTAGGCTTGGCACCATCCCAAAATCCTGCAAAAGCCTCTTAGAGCTCGCTTAGGGTGGTTCCTTCTTTCTATGGTGGGATGCTGAGCAGCAGCTGTGAAAGCCGTCCTGGGCTGTGCCCATGCCTGCTGCACCAGTTCCCAGGGTCTGAAGGCTGGTGTGCCACATGTGCCATAGGAGTGGGAGCCCTGGGCTGCTTTCTCTGTGCTCCACAGCATCCTTTGGGTGAGGTGACACTGGCAGCAAGGCAGATGGGATTTGGGATGCTCCTCTGGGATATGGTCCTTTCTGGTTTTTTACTGCTCCCCTCCCTCCCCAGGCCACCTCTGCTTACCCATAGGTCTGAAAACAGGAGGAAAAAGAAAACAAGTGCACTGGAACACAAACACTTCTCTCACTAGAGCTGGCTGGCAATTGCTGGGGTGGGACACCGGGCTGCCGGTGGCAGGGGATGGCCGTGCCAAGGGCGGGCACCTCGTGTCCTGTGTGGCACTATCTGGAAGCCTCAGAAGAAATAAAGAACAGAAGCTGGGGAGGCCACAGCATCCCCATCCAGCTACTGGCTGCACTCAGGGTCTGACATGTGGGTTTTCACCTGCGAGGAGAAACACACACCGGATCAAACTCAGCACCCTGCCCAGCACTGGGGTACCTGGGATCCCACACCCAGCTGGGGGATGCAGGTGTGGGAGCAGCACCTTTGATAACACAGATTTCTGCTCCGAGGGGTTTTTTGTAGCCTTGGTGCTGGAGTGATGCACACCCAGGGGGTTGCTGCAGGATACTTGGGGATGTTCTGGATGTGCCAAAAGTTTTAGCCCTGGCACACAGCTGGAATGGCTTGAGGAACCCTGATGGAGCATTTCATCTACTCTAGGCATCCTACTCTAGGCATCCCTCACCAGCAAACAGGAGTGGATTTTAGGGATGCAGAGAGCCTGGCATAGGATCTGGCCCTCCTCTTACCATCTCCTCCATGTCTGTGCTCTCCTCAGCACTGTCGATGTTATGCAGGTCGCTGTGCCCATCAGCCCCCGTCCCCTCCTTCCCTTGTGACTCCCGTGACCCCTCTCCCACTGGGGATGGTGACTCTGTCCCCAGCTCTGCCCTCTTCTTCTCACTCTCCTTGGACCCTGAAAAGGCAGAGACAGAAGAAATTTCGGGTACCTGTACAAGCACCATCTCTGTCCTCGCCAGCTTTCCTTGTCCTCGCCAGCTTTCCTTGTCCTCGCCAGCTTCCCAGCCAAAAGGCCAGGCTCTTCCCTGCCAGCCCAGAGAAGGGAAAGGATGTGGGGAATCTGCCCAGCCACCTCTGGATGTCCTGGGCACACGGGAAGGTTCTCCTTACACCCAGCTCAGGGCTCAGGCTCATGTGTCCCCATGAGCTGCCCGGCACAGACACACAGGTGTTGGAGGGTCTGCGGCCGGTCCCCTCACCCGTGAGACGCTCTCTCCGCTGGTCCATGCGGTCCAGGCTCTCCAGCAGACTGTCCACCTGTGCCTTGATCTGGCTCAGCTCCCCCTTGATGGAGTGCAGCTCTTCAGCTCGCACTATGGGGAGAGGAGCCGTGAGGATCCCACCCAAAGCCAGGAAGACATGCCATCCTGGGCAGCCACCTCTGGAGAATCCCCCTCGCTGGAGCATTCTCCTCTATGAAACATTCTCCCCACTGGGTATCTTTGGGGAACAGGAATGGATCCAGGGGACAGTCAGCACACCAGCGTAATCCAGGCTGTGTCTGCTGGAGCTGGGGACTCACAGCAACAGGGTCAGCACCAAGTGGGACCTCTGGGCTCTGGCGCTGCTCTAATGCACCGAGACACAATAGCTCAGCCTTCTCTTCCTCCCAGCCCAGTTGCACTTACACTTTGTCCATCCTGTTGTGGAGCTGGTGCTGCTCCTTGTCCTGGGCTGGGGACTCAGGCTGCTCTTGCTTCCTGTTCCCAAGTGAGTCCGTCTGCTCTTGACTGGGATACGGTTAATGAGTGGGGGGATCTTCTGGTACTCGTACACCCTGCAAGGGCACAAGAGCAGGGTGGCATGAGCACAACCTCAGAGATGCAGCAGCAGCAGCCCCTCCCAGCCAAGAGAGCATCTCCTGGGGTCCCTGTGCACTAAAGGACCCCCAGCCTGGACACCACCCTGCCCACATGTTGTCTCTTCCCCAGGTACCCCTCCCCAAGGCCCTCAAGCCTGGGGAAGATGCAGCTCCTCCAAGTGGGGAAATACCACCGAGCCTTTGTCAAAGGCAAGGGGCTAGATGCCCAGGGACACCCCACTTTTCCATGATCAGAGATACAGTTGTTTGCCAAACCCACACATGCTCAGCTCATCTCGCTCCTGCGATGCCACGCTCACCGGTACGGGAAATCGTCCCTGTAGACATCATAGTCCAGGTCACAGTTACTGCTGCAGGAGGGGGAGAGAGAACATGTCAGCTGCTCTGTGGGTCCACAGACACTGTGGAGCAGTCACTGCTGGGCACAGCACCCACCCAACCTTCAACCCTGGGGAGTGGGAGGCATCCTGGAGGATCCCACGCAAGCTGCAGCACGGTCCAGGAGATGGCTCTGCCCTGGAAGAGATCTTCCTCAGAGGCAAACAAGGGTGTTGAGTGGGATGGTGAGAGTTCCTGGGGCAGCATCAGCAGGGTCTGCACTCAGGAAGCTGCATTTAGAGTGCCCTGATGTTAAATTTCATGGTTGTGGCTCCATGCATGCACTACCAGCTCTCTTGGCTCCAAATTATGAAGTGTTCTGTCAACAGATCCCTTCCACTACAAGCAGCAACATTCCAGTAATAAATCATGCACTCTGGACCAGGAGCAGAGAGTGGGGGAAGGAGAAGGAGAAGGAAGAAGAGGAAGAGGAAAGACGCTGAAGCTCATTTTGCTGATTCAGTTCCTGCGGCCTCAGGGAGCGTAGGATTAAGCCTAACCCAAGGGGAGACAAAGCCTTGATCTGAGCATTGCTTGGAGCAGGGAGCCTTCATGCTGCCAGGAATGGGGGGACCAGGACAAGGTGCCCCAGGGCTCCAGATCTGGCTGCAGATGAACTCCACACCGCAGGATCAGTGCAGGAGCTCAGGGGGAGCTGGGGATGTGCTTGGGGCCTTGCAGGCAAGCTGGGCTGCCCTGCCTGGGGCACCAAGCCTAGGCCAGGCTTGCCCAACCCAGAGGGCAGCTTGGAGCCCATCATGGGGCAGCAGCATCTCCTGTCCCACTGCCACCATGCCTTCTTCAAGGATCATCTGCACCGCCCACAGCCCACAAGTGCCAGGACTTCTGGTAAGGATGAGCTGGCAGCCCTGGGGAACCAGGACCCACCTGCTCCTGTGCTTTACACTTGGGGTATAATTATTGGGGGGTATTTTGGGAGCTTTTGGTCCAAGCTCACTGCCTGCCCAGTTTCCATCATTGTGATGGGGACAGCAAGTCCTTCACACCCCCAACTCCTGCCTGTCAGGGAGGAAGGCTGCAACCTGCCCTGGGGAAGAGGGGAATGGGCAGTGGGAAAGGTGTCCTAACCCACACACGGGGCACAGGGGAGGTGCCCACTACAATGGCTGCTGATGCTGCATGGATCCCATGCCAAAAGGGGTGGGAATGCCACAGGCCACCCTGTGCCATGGGAGAACTGGTGGTGCTGCAGCACAGCTAGTCTTGGGGTCCAGCACCCAGCTGGGGACATTCAGCTGGTTTCTTGGCTCAGCTCTTTGCTCAGAGTATCCCCTGGGAAGAGAAAAAGCAGTGGCCGCCACAGTCCGGTGCCCAAGGGGGCCAGCAGTCCTGGCCCTCCAGTGCTGCATCCCTTCAACTCCATGGCAACAGGCAGAGCAATTAGTTCTGTCAGGGCGTTCAGAATAAACCTCTAACAAGACAGGAGCCCAGCTATGATCCCCTCTCACCACACATTTACTGAGACGTGGAGACAAAAGTGCCCAGGGATGGGGACAGGCTCTTCATCTACCACTTGTGCCACCATCACCATCACCTACTGCCCTCCTCAGGGCCATCACCACACCTTGTGTGCCTCTGCAGGGGTGTCTGTCCCTGAGGAACAGCATTTAAAAGCCACAATTGCAACTGACATTGACAAAGAATCATAGAACCCTGGAATGGTTTCACTTGGAAGAGTTCTAAAAGCTCATCTCTTTTCAAAACCCCTGCCATGGGCAGCAACACTTTCCATTAGACCAGGCTGCTCCAAGCCCCATCCAACCTGGCCTTGAACACGTCCCAGGGGTGGGGCAGCCACAGCTTCTCTGGGCAGCCTGTGCCAGGGCCTCACCACCCTCACAGGGAAGAATTTATTCCTTAAGCCCAACCTAAACTTGCCCCCTGACAGTGTGAAGCCATTGCTGGGGGGCAACATCCATAGCAGGTGTGGAGATCACAGGGCTCTGCTTGTTCTTCCACTGCCTTCAGATGGGGAAGGGGACTCCCCACACCCATTAATGACACACTCCAGGAGCAGCCTGGTGAGGACTCCAAATGGCACCAGGAGATGCTCCAAGAGCCCCGGGATGAGGCAGGGATGTCCCTACCTATGCCTCCCAGCTGGAATAGACAGAGATGAGAGTGAGGGAGAGCAGGGGAGGAAGAGGAGCTGGGTGTGGGACAGTCCCCAGCCCCCAGGGCAGCCCCTGCCCCACACACAGGCACTCACTGGTACAGGCTGCTGCTCTGCTGCCGCATCTGGCCCAGCCTGGCCCGGCTCAGCTTGGGCTCCCTGGCCATGTCCAGATCTGAAGGGAGAGGAAGGGAATGAGCAGTGGAAAGAAAAGGGGATGCCAATATCCTACCCAACACAGACACGTCTCTGGCACCGGCTTCCCAGCCATTCTCCTCTCCTGGCTGGAGATGTCCCACTGCAGAGCACCCACAGGATGAGCAGGGGGCCGGCAGATCTCTCTAGATTTAAGTTTTTGGAATGGACAGGAGCAGCCCAAGGTTGTTTCAGAAATGCAACAGCTCCAGCTGTCCCTTGCCATGGGTGGCCCATCCCAAGGACCCAAAGCTGGGCAGGCTCCAATTAGGGTGGCAGAAAGCACCTCTCATGATGAAGGTAATTAACCTGCTGAGGCATTTCCTGCCACTGTGGTGAATCCCCCTTTGCTATCACTCCTGCTGGGTGGTTGGGCTATTTTTCAGGGATATCCAGGCCAGCAGGACACCTGTGAGTGCAGCTGGGTGCCAGGGATGGGGGAAGCCCTGTGTCCAGCTGCTTCACCCTCCCAAAGGCTGCTGAGACATGTGTGATGATGTGTGGGGTGGAGATACCTCTCAGTGATGCCACATCACACCTCCCTGGCGATGCTCTTCATCCCTTCTTTAGGATTTCACAGCCAACATCCATAGAAAAGCCAGCTTGAATCTATTTTCTGCATATACATTTGATAGGCACCAATGCTGTGGTTTGTGAATATCTCCATATATTTAATTTTTTAGTTTTGGGACTCTCCAGAACCTCTTGGCCACTGGAGTTGAGGGCTCCCTCTTGCACACTCAGCCTTGGCCACAGTAAGTGCAACCAGCTGTTCCATGGGTGATATTGTGGATGCTACTGCACCAGGGAACCCCATGCTGAAGCTTCTCAAGTCATTTTGGAACACACCAGCCCATCAGAGCAGTCTAGACCTCCCAGGAGCCTGGACACTGGCCACAGGCTCCTCAAGCCCCACAGCTGTCAGAGCAAGGTCCTGCTATTCCTACAGAGAAGAGGGTTTCTGAGCAAGATCTGAGCAGAAGGAAACTGACAGTTGTTTGCTTTCCAGGCTGCCACCTTGTGTGGCAAGGTCTGTGGGCTGGCTCTCATCTCAGGGTGAGCTGGGGAAGGTGCTCGGTGTGCACCAGGAAACGCTGGCACCCATTTTCCGTGGGTGCAGCAGCATCCCTAGGGATGGCCATGCTCACTGCTCAGGGCCCAAGCCTGCTGTTGACACCTCTCCAGCCCATCACACCCACCCAGCAGAGACACCCACTCTCCTCTCTGACAGCAGGACCCCAGCCAGGGACCCCAGCCATGGCTAGACATCCTGTCACAGGCCACCGGCATCATGGGGACTGTCCTGCTGGGGCAGGAGACCCAGCCACAAGGGCTCCATCACCCCAGCTTGATTGGCCCTGTGTCTGGGCTCCCTTGCCTCCCCAGTAACAGAAGGGTCCTGGGAGAATATTCCTGTCCTAATGGAGTCATGGTATGGGGGAATGATGCATGGGGGGCCATCCCAGTACTTGGAGGATATTCCTATCCTGAGGGTATATTAGCATGGAGGCATCCCAGTGCTGGGAGGAATCCCTGTCCTCCTAGGAGGGAATGGCATGAGGACATCCCAGTGCTGGGAGGAATCCCTGTCCTCCTAGGAGAGAATGGCATGAGGCATTCCAGTGCTGAGAAGATATTCCTGTCCTGGAGCTAACGGTGTGAAGGGGTAATGGCATGTGGACATCCCTGTACCGGGAGGACATCCTTGTCCCAGGGGCGATGCCATGGAGAGGACCAGACATCCCGGCTATTGGGAGGCCATCCAGCCCTGGGGAGAGACTGGTACCGCTGTGGTGGGCACCCCAGAGGGTGTCGTGTCCGGGGTGTGGAGCCTTAGAGGCACCAGAAGGCTGCAGGCGGACACCCCCACCTCGGTTAGAGCTGCCGGTGCCGGTGGAGCATCCCAGTGCCGGATGAGCATCCCGGTGCCGGGTGAGCATCTCCCGGGGAAGGGGTGCGGGAGGACAGCCGATCCCGCGGGGGAAGGGATACTCGGGGAGGGTAAGATCCGACCTCTACTCACATCTCCAGCCCGCGTCCCCGCTGCCGAAGAGCGTCATGGCCCCTCCGACCCCGCACCCCGCACCCGACCGACCGCGCTGCCACCGGGCGCTACCACCGCCGGGCGGGGGGCCGCGGGCCGCACCACCGCGGCGCGGCGGGGGACCCGCACGGGGGTCTGTGGCAGCCCCGCTGCCTGTCCCTGCCCGCACCACTGCCGGCACCGCGGGGACCGGGCTCACCCTGCCCCAGGCATCTCCAGCCTCGCTCTCCTCTTCCCTGGGTTCCTTCCAGCTCCATCCTCCCGCCCTTCCCACCGGCCGGACCCCGCCCTAGGGATCTCCATCCTCACCCTCATCCTCCCTGGGCTGCTTTCCACCTCGATCCTCCTGCCACCTTCCACCTGCCAGACCCTGCCCTCCTGGCCGCCAGCTCAGTTTCACCCTGGGTTTACCCAGTTTGTCCGGAGCCCCGAGCCCAGCCCAGCGATGTGGATGGTGCCTTCCCTCGGCTAAAGCAGGGCACAACCAACATGCCATGAAATGCCCTGGCTGAGGACATTTTAATTTCCAGCCCCGCACTGGAGTGGGCTGTTATGAAAGGAGGAGGTCAGTGGCACGTCCCCTCCAAAGCACCCACTGACACTCATGAGTGCTGGGGCCACGGGCTTGCACTCAGCACATGGGGTGCTGTGACTTGGGGCCATCCTGGGGCTGGAAGAAGCAGCTCTTGGCTAACACTGCCCCTCCAAAACAACCCCATGTACTGAAGATGAGTTCAGCCAAGGCTGGCCTTGGCTCCTGCAACCCCAGAACGCACTCCAGAGATGAACCCGGAGGTTCCACCCAGTGCAGGCCGGATGCCGGCTGTGGCTAGGGAGAGTCTGATGGGCTTAGGGGAGGAAAAAGAGACAAATTGCTCTTCCCAAAGAAGAAAGAGTCTTTATTAAAGGTTGGGCAGATGATGATGATGATGACGATGATGATGATGATGATGATGAAGAAGGACTGGGTGATGTTAGGGAACCCACCAGGCTGGGATGTTCTCGCCCAGATCAGGATGATGGCTCAGAGCAGAGCCTGATCCTCACCCTGAGCTGTGTCAAGGTCTGCATCCCCAAAGAGCCCCCTTGGCCCCTCGTCACACTGAGACCACAGTCCAGACACAGCCCAGCTGCCAGTTTGGGAGGAGGATGCTGTTGTAGCTGGCTGTTGCAAGGGCATCTCCTGCCCAGGGTGTTGCAGAGGGATAGTGACAGAGGAAGGTGAGGGGCAGAAGAAGCTGCTGTTTCAGGGATGCTGACACCCCTTCTTGCCAGGTTCCAGTGCCATGGGTCCCCTCAGCCCCTCATTCCCTGCACAAGTGAGCTGTGGGGAGATCCTCCTGAGCCACGGTCCGGGCTTGGCACAGCACCAGGGTCCTCCTGAGCCACAGGTTCAGCACAGCAGCCAGCGCTGGCCGGTTCCCAGGGCTACCAGCTCAGGGGTCCCGCTGCCACAGGGCGATGTGTTCCTGGGCTGCAATGGCATGTGTAGAGTCAGTGCCTCCCACCCCAGGAGAGACACAGAGGTCTGGGCAGGGCTGGCAGTGAGGGACAGACCCATCAGAGCTGGGGATTGGCACGTGCAGGGCCCAGCACACCCGGGGAGGCACGGGAGGGCTCCCAGCTGCTCACTCACCGAACTGGCAGATGTACCGGTTTCGGGTCTTGCAGCGCTGGTCGTTCCAGTTGAAGGCAGCTGACGCTTGCATCTCCACACAGTTCCCAAACCTGTGTCCCACCAGGAGGGTACTGAGGCCAGTCCGCAGGGACACCATGCAGAGTTTGGTGTCCTCTAGATCCACTTACCCCTGGTTGTCTGGCTGCCCAAAAGCGAAGCTGGTGAACGAGGACGGCTCACCCACATCCCAGCGGAAGGAAGACTTGGATGTCTTGTAGGTGAGCCCTGGGGGAGCAGGAGGTGGGTTAGCATATCTGCCAGCACTCTGGGCACCCTGCACCCTGCCCACTGCTCTCTCACCAATCCAGAAGTTTCCAGTCTCAAAATCAGTGTCTGTCACCCTGTTACCCATCTCCAAGCGGCTGAGGTAGAAAGCCAGGATGTCCTGAACCTTCTGGTTTCTTATCTGGGCCAGCATCGCTCCTTTCTCCTGTGGGGGAGGGAGTCAGTCCACCCCACCTGTGTGGCCCAGCCCCATGCCAGGCAGAGGAGAGATGTCCAGGGGGGCTGCAAGCTTGGGTGGCACTTTTCAGCTGCATAAGGATGCTTAGAACACCCCAGGAGTTCACCTGGCATTTTATTTTGGCTCCATAGTAGGTGTCGGCTTCAGGGGACACCATGAAGCAGTCGCTGTCTATCTGCACATCACAGGCATGGAAGGGGAAACGGATCTTTGCTGGGGGCACAGGCAGGAGCAGGTGGGTCCTTGTGCTGGTAGAGCTGGGCCCACAGAGGACCCTTTGCCCCACTTTGGGGTCCCCTGCCCGTGGATCCCTGATGCCACCCAACAGCAGCGCAGGTGGGCGCAAACTCACTGCCGCACTCGGCTCCACCGTAGCCCATGTCGCAGAGGCAGGAGCACTCCTCCTTCCTGAACCTTCCGTGGAGGCACTGCCCGCTGCACCTCACTGTGGGCACAGCGCTGCATCAGCTGTCAGAGGGCTCAGCAGCCCCCGCCGCCTCCCCGTGCTGGCTGCGCTGCCCACGCTGCACCGGCCGTGCCCATGAATGCTGCGCTGCCCACCCTGCACCGGCCGTGCCCACGAATGCTGCGCTGCCCACGCTGCACCGGCCGTGCCCATGAATGCTGCGCTGCCCACCCTGCACCGGCCGTGCCCACGAATGCCTGCAGCGGCCCACCCTGCACACACGTGCCCCGTGGCAGCCACGCACGAGCCTCTGGAGGCTGCACGGCGCCCTCTCACCTTGGCAGTACCTGCCCGTGTAGCCGGGGGGACAGGCGCACTGGCAGCTGGTCATGTCGAGGCGCCCGCTGTTCCTGCAGCTCATGCGACAGGGGTTCCTGGGCACCTCTGGAAATGCCAGAGTGCCAATGAGGGCGTCAGGGGCGCAAGCAGCATCACCAGGGTCATGCAGGGGCCATGGTGACAGGGGGGACTCACCACAGAGCCCGCCGCTGTGGTCCCAGGACTTGAAGCAGCCAGAGAGGTCGGCGGTGCAGAGGGAGCACCAGGGTCCCTGCTTGTAGGGCAGGATGGGTGTCCCAGCCACCTCCCAGTTGCCCCTGGCCCCACAGGCAGCTGGAGGAGCGTGTCCTGCCCACCCGGGCAAGCCACACTCCTTTCCGCGGCAAGCCAGTAGCCACATTGCAAAGCCACAGCCATTTCTCAGTCACAGCCCTGCCTACATTCCCCAGCCCCACCCTCTTCCAGCACCCGCTCCCGTCCACTCCAACACACAGCCCCGCCCACAACACCCAGCCCCGCCCACTTCCACAACAGAGCCCGATTTACATTTCCAAGCCCCACCCACATCCCCAGCCCCACCCATTTCCAGTGTGCAGCCCCGCCCACCACCAGGACAGAGCTCCGCTCCCTCCCATGCCACGCATCCCATTGGTCAACCCATGGACACACCCAATTGGGACCCCACCCACATCCATAAGCACCGCCCCCTCACGAAAAGCCCCGCCCACCTTGGCCACTCCCGCCCTGCCCGGCCCCAGCCCGCAGCCCCTTACCCGGGGGAGTAGGCGCAGGCGAAGGCCTCGCTGGGGCCGTGGGGGCCAGGGCAGCGATGCCGGCCGCAGCCCAGCTGCCCCGCCGTGGCCCACACCAGCTGTGGGAGAGCGTTTGTCACTGGGGCCCCGGACTCCAGCGGCCCCCCCATGGCCCTCATGCTCACCTGGGTGTAATGGCGGCAGGTGGCATTGCCGGCGCAGCGCCCCGTCCCGTAGTCATAGCGCTGTCCCTCAGCGAACCAGAGCTCCAGCACGGCCCCAAAGTCTCCAGCGCCCGCCGGCAGCAGGACCTCACTCCAGCCCAGCTGTGGGGCTGGTGGTGGAGCGGGGCCCTCCAGGCAGCTCGCTGCCCGTGCCCCTGCCAGCCGCCCCAGCTCCTCGCTCCACTCCTGTGGGGATGAGCATGAGCCACCCGGGGAACAGCCCAAGAGGGTCTGGGGACCACCCAGGCGGTCAGTCCAGGGTTTGACTGGGGCAAAGACGGTCGACATGGGGAGTGCTGCAAGGGATCCCTAGGGCCCAGTCCTGCCTTTGGTGTGTGCAGCTGTGGGGTGGTCAGGAGACATCAGAGGGACATGAGGGACCCCAAAAGGCACCTCGAGGGACCAGCCCTGCTTTTGGTGTGCCTTGGATGTGTCAGTGCCGGTGGCATGCTCTTCCCCAGGGGCCCCACACCAGCCAGCCCTTCCGCTTCATTAGCGCGTTAGCAAACTGCCGTGTATAACCCATGGGCTGCCCACCTCCCTGGGCACGGGGTGGGAGGTGGATGTGACATCGAAGGTGGGGGACACAGGATCGGCAAGGGGGCTCACCAGCTTCTGCATGTTGGCAGCGGGTGGCTGCACTTTGCTCCTTAATTTGTTGTGCAGTGAGAGCACCAGGAAGGTCTCCTTCATGCTGAGAGCTGGAGGGGGACAGGAGAGGATACGGATGGGGCCAAGGCAGCTGAGGGGTACCAGTGCCCTCCCCCTATCCCTGTCCTTCGGGGGGCCGTGGGAATTCCCCCTGAAGGGTCCGACCGCCGCCGGAGATACCGGGAAGGCACCCGGGTCTCCATGGAGACTTGAGGGGAGAGAAAAAAGAGCTT
>VXAC01001359.1:188726-329202 GCA_013399225.1 Rhipidura dahli
GCCCCCCATTGCCATCCCTGGGTGCCCATCACCCACCTAGTCCCCCACACATCTGGTCAGGCCCAAGGGGACTGCGCTTAGGGTGCACTCACCCCCCCAAACCAGCTGCCTCCCAGCCCTGCTGCCGGGGAGGCAGCCCCTCTCCCAATTACCTCCCGGAGACAGCGGGGACAACTTTTCCGTAGCATCCGACCTCGTCTCACCCACCCTCCACACCAGGAGGTTGTAAACCAGCAGGACCAAGAGCTTCATGTAAGTCCTGGGATGGGGGGACCAGACCCCCACGCTCCGGAGGGAGGACAGGGGAGAGCCGAGCCGCCCCGCAGCAGCGCTGGCTTTGGGGCGAGCTCGGCCGCGCGTTCCTGCGTGCGTGTGTGTGTGTGTGTGTGTGTGTGTGTGTGTGTGTGTGTGTCTGGTTGCAGGATTTGATCCTATTCAGGACTCCAGACAGGCACCGCTGGGCAGCGGGAACAAAAGCTTGACGGGTGAGTAATAGCTCTGTCAAAACAGTTGCTCGCTGGAGCGAATGCGGCAGACAACTCCCGGGGCCCCGGGGTGCAGCCCCGCCGGGATGTCCCGCAGCGGGGTCAGCCCTCCGTGCTCTGCCCCAGCCCCGCTGCCGAGCCGGGGTCGGGGTGTGAAGGATCCCAGGAGCGGGGGTCGCAAGCGGCACCCACTTTGGGACACTGGGAGACTGGAACCCAAGGGGCTGGGGCAGCAAGGGGGCTCCTGCTGCCAGCCTTCCTCCTGCCCCATGAATTAAACATGCCGGGAAGGTAACACACACCATTGCAGGCGTGAAGCCAAAATACCCGCTCCGGAGAGCTGGGCAGCGTGGTTACAGGGTGGGAGGATGTCAGAGCCGGGGGGCCGGCGGCGGGAGAGATGCTGGGCCCAAAGGGGCCGTGTCTCTGCAGGCACCCGGGGTCAGGCAGGGGTCCCAGAGCCCAGGCTGCTCAGGGGGCTCAACAGCACCATGAGAGCTCTGCCCTAGCACAGGGCTCCCAGAACCCATGCCAGGTGCTCTCCTGGCACAGGACGGAGATGTGGGCTCCAGACATCCCTGCTCAGGATTCTGAAATGCCACAGACAGGAGGGACTGGGAGCATCCTGCCCAGAAGCTGTCAGGGCTGAGCTGGGTGTCAGCATAAACCCAACTCTAAAAGCTTCAGTTCCCTCAGCCTGAGTCTAACCCTGACTCTGGCCTGAACCCTGGCACTAGTGCTAATGCCAACCCCAACTCTCATGCAAACCCTCCTGATAAAATGGATCTGAACCCTTGGCACTGGTCCTAACACTAAGCCTAACAAAAACCCTGACTTTAGCCCTAACAATTATTTTAATGCTAATCAAAACATTAAACCTAACGCTAATTCCAAAACCTAACGCTAATGTTAACCCCAGCTCTTAATCCTAACCTTATCCTTAGCTCTAATGCTGACTCTAATATTAACCCTGACCCTTATGTTAATGCAGCCCATAACATCAGCTGCACCTCAGCTCCAGGCTGCAGCCGAGCCCTGGGGTTCCCCTCTGAACTCCAGTCAGGGCTGAGCTCACCCCAGCAAAGCTGTGTGAGTCCAGTGAGTCCGCAGCATTCCTGGGCTACCGTTCCCAGCAGCCCCAGCCCCACCGGTGAGCAGAACCCCCACAAAGACCCCAAAGTTATCTTTTCTCCCAGGAGTCTTTCCCAGGCTAGTGCACAGGATTAGCCTCATCCTGCATCTCTGCGTGCCGGGGAGCCCCAGAGCCGGGACTGGCTGTGTGGTGAGCCCGGCACTGCTGGTACCACCGTAAGTGCCGTGACAGCCACCGCCTGGCCCCGATATCTGCTGGCCCTGGGACATGAAAGGCCCCCAAGCTTCTGATGTGCAGAGAGGGGAAGGAACAGAAGGGAAGGGAAGGGAGAGGCTAGAGCCGGTGCCAAGGGGAAACTTTCCTACAGCTCAGCCTCAGGCAGGGGAAAAACCAACAAACACATGGGCACAGGCTGCGGATAAATCCCAGTGAGTGCAGGAACACGGCTGTGAGCAGAAACGGACCATCAGCGTCTTGCCCCTGTGGTCAGCTCCGGCGTGATGCTCCTCATCCCACTGCCAGCCTGGCTGGCCCTGGGCATCCTGCAGCTTCCCCCTGGGAGCTCCCAGGTAAGGACCTGCATTCCCTCCCCTCCAGCCCCACAGCAGACCTCCCTCTGTGGGCTGCTCAGCACCCACCTCTCACACCCCAACACCCAGAGTAGGGGGTATGGCACAGCCACAGCCACAACATTGGTGGAGCTGCCAGGGCCAGCGGGATAGATATGGAGCTTTTTGCCTGCAGCAGTGAAATGATATTAAAGGCACTCAGAGCATGCAGCTTCTCCACAGCATCTAGATGCCAGAGCAGGACCGGGAGGTGGGGGCTGAGGCTGGAGCAGACGTGGAGCTAGGGTCAGACTCCAGCCAGGATGGGAAGGGGCTCTGTCCATGGCAGGACATCCAAACCAACCCCAAAGATGCTGCCTGCTTGGAAGGGTCCTCCCAGGTTGTGGCAGGGGAACCCAGCTGGTGGTTAGGGTGTCCCCATGTTCCCCCAGGAATGCCTGAACCAGCAGCAGGCACTCAGCGTGGTGAGACAGATGCAGAAGCTGTTGGTGGCACAGGAGGCTGCCCACCTGCGAGGCACACGTGGGCTCCGGCACCAGCTTTCCATCCTCCAGAGCCGCCTGCAGAGACCAGCCACCAAACGCAATGGTAACCCTGGCTGGTCACCACCATGGGTGACATCCCCGTGGGGCCGGCTCTGCCCCCCGGACCCACAAAACCAGTCTGGGCAATGAACCTCCAGCTGCCTGTCAGGCTGGGGTTGGCTCCAGGCTGGCAATGTCCATCCCCACCCATGTCTGTCTGTCCACAGAGACCTGTCCACAGCTGGCAGTGCCCCTGAATGGACGGATGCTGGGCCGGAGCCTGCGGGTGGGCCACGAGGTTCACTTTGTCTGCGACGCTGGCTTCTGGCTGGTGGGCTCGGAGACTCGCACCTGCCGGCACAACCGCATGTGGAGCGGCACCCAGCCCTTCTGCAGAAGTGAAGTGGGGCGGGGTTGGGGTGCTGTGGGCTCTGCCCTTCCGACGGGCTCCTCTGTCACCCTGAGCCATGGGGTTCCATTGCTCTGCCCAGAGGCTGCAGCAATGGGCACCGGGGTTGGGCAAGGATGTGCTTCTCCAGCTGGTGCTCACGACCTCCTTCTCCCTAGGTATCGATGACTGCTCCAGCAACCCGTGTGCCAACAGCGGGACCTGCGTGGATGGCAACCAGAGCTACACATGCCTCTGTCCCCCAGGCTGGTCAGGCCCCAGCTGCCAGAGCCCCATCTACTCCTGTAGGTGCCTGGGTTTGGGCTGCAGAGGACAGGGATTCTCATAGAGACAGTATCTGGCCATGCTGCGCCTGTCTCCCCCTTCCTTGGCAGCCCCCCAGAACCTTGGCCCCCACCATCTCCCCATGCCCCAGCATGTGACACCTGCTGTCCCCTGCAGACTGGGTGACACTGAGCAATGCCTCCTTCAGCCGCCAGCCCCGCTGTGCCGAGGGCCGCTCGGGCTCCCGGCGCTGCAGCTGTGACCCTGGCTTCCAGCTGCGACCTGGTGGTGTGTGCCAAGGTAAAAGGGGTGTGAAGATGATGGAGGGTGGGGAACCAGGGCTTGGTGGCAATGGGACCTCTGGCCATTCCCCACTTTGTTCACCCTAGATGTGGATGAATGCCAGCTCTACCAGTCCAACCCCCAGACGCAGATTTGCCTCCACGACTGCCTCAACCTCCCCGGCTCCTATCGCTGCCTCTGCCCCCCTGGGTACCTGCTCCATGCTGACCGCAACGCCTGCGAGGGTAAGACCCAGGGTGCAGGGCAGGGAGCCTCCCATGGGAAGAGGGGTGCAATGGGGACAGCCCCACTCTCCCCATGTCACCACCACAGACGTGAACGAGTGCGCTGGGAAGCAGCACAACTGCACCCAGGGTGACCTCTGCATCAACACCTTCGGGGGCCACCGCTGTGTGCGCCCCAAGTGTCCCCCACCACGCCACAACACCAGCTATGTCAAGACCTCTGCCTTGTGAGTACCACACTGCGCATGGCTCAGGCTGTGTCATGCCCTGTCCCCAGGTGATGGGTCCTGTTGTGCACTGGGGACTGTACTGTGTCACCCAGGGGCAGCAGGGAGAGTGCCAGCCAGCACTGGTAGCAAATTGCCACATGGGGTGTTTGGGTGTGCTTGTCATGCTCCCTGATGGTCTTGGGATGCTGGGGGTGCAGGTGGGAGCACCCCAGTTGGCCTCCCTTAGAGCTCCAACCTAGGGAGAATGATGCTGGTTTTCCTCTGCTGCACATCCATGTGGTGCCATCAGCTGCCTTCCAGCAGTCCTAGCCATCCCACTCTTGAGATTAAACCACTTTGTGCCACCCAAACAGAGGAGGCATCCCTGATTCTGACAGGTTCCTCTTCAGGAGGCACATCTGGCTCCATCCCCGGCCTTCAGCTGGGACTGTGGCACCCACCCAGTCTCACCCAGAGCTGTGTCCCTGCAAGCCATGGCCTTTGCCTGGCAGAAACAGGGATGAGGCAGAGATCCAATGCCAGCCACACTCGGATGTGGCTGTCTTGGGTTGCTCTGCCACAGGACTGACAGCAGGGCTGGAGATGCTGCCTGTGGCACGGGCTGGGCTTGTGTGCAAGGATGAGGGCAGCTCCCTGGGAGCCAAACCATGGCACTGAGCAGTGGCATCCCTTCTCTCCTGCAGCCAGTGCGAGAGGAACCCATGCCCCATGGACAGCCGAGCCTGCCAGCAGGCTGCCAGCTCCATCTCCTTCCACTACCTGCCGCTCCAGGCCAACCGCACCGTGCCCCGTGTCCTCTTCAAGATGTCCACCACCCGCTTTGTGGGTGACAGCCTGCGCTTCGCCATCACGGGTGGACGGGGCCAGGGCGTCTTTGCCGTGCGGCGCTCGGACCGGCAGACGGGAGAGCTGCTGCTCGTCAGCCCCGTGGCGGGGCCAGCCACGCTGGAGGTGGAGCTGGAGATGAGCGAGTTCTCCCACAAAGTTCTGCTGGGCAAGCACATCTTCAAGGTCACAGCCTTTGTGTCCCCATATGTGTTTTGATTCCCTTTGGAGGCAGGGGTGGGGCCATGCCAGGGTCTCTCCTGGGCAACAATGGAGCAGGTTCAGCTCAGTGGTCCCAGTTTTTGTCCCATTGGAGATATCCCTCTCCCATAATGCTTTCTCATAGCCACCACAGCAAAGACTGTGTCCCTAGAGGAAAAACACCACGGGCAATGGAAGGGCCAGCCTGGGGGTGCCTGCCTCTGCCAGCTCCCCTCCTCTCTGCCCACATGGCACACGGAGGGGAAAGATAGAGTGAGCCAACAGCACTTGGCATGCAGATTCAGCTTCTTGTATCTTGTAATCTCTAATAAAAGAAAAGTGCCTGTAGGAAGGGTGTCCTCCTTGCTCTGTGTTTTGTGCTCCTGGGGCAAGGCTCCTGGGGACAGCTGGTGGCTGTGCTGATGGAGGGCCTGCTGATGCAGGGTCACCTTGCAGAAAATGGGGTGCCAATAGAGCTACCAAGCCCATCCAGGGTCATGCAGTGTCCATGTCTCTTCCAGCAGTATTGTTCCTGGGGCCACGCTGAGGAGTCCCCAGCATAAAAACGGAAGATGGGATGGGCTGAACAGAGAGTCACAGAATGGTTTGGGTTGGAAGGGACCATCTTGGCAACTCCACTGCCATGGGCAGGGACAACTTCCAGCATGCTGCCCTGAACATCCTGCACAGCCAAGACTGTCAGCAGCTGCCTTGGCAGTGCCTGGAAAGCACAGCAGGTCTCCCTGGCACTGGTGAGCAGGGAATGTTGACAGGGGCCATGCTTCCTTGTGTCCAGGAGACTTTCCGCTGCAACAGCTGTAGCAGGAGCCGAGCACATGGCTGGTCAAAACTGCAGCTCCCCAGCTCACCAAGCACTCGAGCTGTTCCCCTGCACCCGCCAAGGGGAGGGTGGGCTGTGAGAAAAATGGGGTGCAGCGCCCCACACTCCTTGGGCACCCCCAACCACCGCCAGCATGGCCAGACCCCTGCGTAGGGATAACAACTGGGGGTTGAAAAGGTGACGAGGGCCTTTGGGGACAGCAAGCGAAGGACACGCCGCCTCCGGGACGCCCTTCCCTCGGCACACAGAACCCTTCTCAGGTGAGTGTCCGGCCGCTGCCCCTCGCACAAAGCGGCCGCTGTGCGCAGACGGCGGGCGGCTCATAAAGAGCTCCTTATGCAGCGGGGCCGGGCTCCGCACGGCTGCTCCGCGGGACGGGCCGGAGAAACCTCCCCGGGGGAAGCGGAGGTGCGGGCTGGGCTGGGGGGGCCGGCAGGGATGCGTCACCAACATCCGCAGCTGGCCCGTGCCGACCGCGGCCGCGGGCTGGGATGCAAAGCGGGGAATTACGGGGTAAATATTTATCCCTGCGCATGAGGTGTCCCAGCCAAAACAGACGCCACGAACGGGGTTTTGCGCAGGTTTTCTTCTACCCTCCAAACCTTCAGGGACAACTGGACTAGTCACCAACACCCACGTCACCGAGTGCTGATGAACTGCAAAGTTCCCTACAAGAAGGACATGGAGGTGTTGGAGCGAGTCCGGAGAAGGGCAGTGGGGTTGGGGAAGGGTCTGGAGCACATATCTGAGGAGCAGCAGCTGAGGGAGCTGGGAGGGCTCAGCCTGGAGAAAGGCAGGCTCAGGGGGGGCCTTATCACTCTGAAGAACTCCCTTCACCCAACGCTACTGAGGGTGTGGCCAGGTGGGGGTCAGGGTCTTCTCCCAGGCAACAAGTGATAGGACGAGAGAAAACGGCTTCAAGTTGTGCCAAGAGAGGTTTAAATTGGATATTAGGGAAAAATCCTTCATGGAAAGGATGGTCAGGCACTGGAACAGGCTGTCCAGGACAGTGGTGAAATCATCAGCCCTGGAAGTGTTCATAAGGTGTGTGGATGTGGTACATGGGGACACTGTGTAGTGGTGAACACGGCAGTGGTTGGACTCAATGATCTTAGAGGTCTTTTCCAACCTTACTGTTCCTATGATTCTGTTTTCCCAGCGCTCTTGCTGCTTGTCTAGTGATGCAGTGAAATGAGGTGGCTGCAGCACCAAACCTGCCAGACTTCAGGAAACACTTGGACAACGCTCTCATCATGGTGTGATTTTTGGGGTAGTCCTGTGTAGGCTCAGGAGTTGGACTCGATGATCCTTGTGGATCCCTTTCAGCTCAGGATAATCTATGGTTCCATGATCCACGCATCCCTGGAATCTGTTTGCTGGAGTTACTGATACCAGATGATGCTAGGAGGGTTTCAAATCCATCAAATGCTGTGTTGTCCTGGTTGCCCAGGGGTGTCCTTAATCCTTCACTGATAAAGCAATCCTTATTTCTGTGTCCTTTACTTTGTTTTACTTAAGCACAAACCACTGCAAAGCCTCCTGTAAAATTCCAAGCTCCCCAGTAAAATTCTGCAACCTCATTACAGCACAAGGCAATCTGAATATATATGTTAACAAGAATACTACGTTTCCATACCATAAAGTCTGGTTGATATAATAGGGAATGGAGTTTTCCAGGAGTGGGATGGCTTTAGCTCACAACCAGCCTCCACCGCTGGCTCACTGGGCATGTCCAGCCGCATCTGTATGGAACGTGACCCCTTGGAAGGCTGGGGAGTGTCGCAGGCGAGGCTGTGAGAGGACCCCACGCCGGGGCTGGTGCAGGACGAAACCTCGCTCCTTCCTCCGTGTCCCCGAGGAACGATCGCTCCCGAAGCCTTTTGCCCCGTGCGCGCCGCCGTAGCCGTTGCCATGGCGACGGGCCCAGCGGCCCGAGGCCCTCGGAGGCGCCGGGAGCTGCCGTGGAGGCCTCAGCCAGGGGCCCCGCGCCCTGCCCGGGCATGAGGCGGGGCCGGGGCCGCTGTCAACCGCTTCTGCGGGGAGAAGGTGAGGGCTGGGAGGTGGTGGAGTGCGGGAGGGGTCTACGCGGCTCTCACTAGAGAGACTAGTGGCTGCCCGGGAACCCGCTCACTCGACCCGGCTCCTGGTGCTTGCCCGTGAGTCCCGGTGCCTCTCGGTCTGCCCTGCCGGTGACTTCATGCCTTGTTTATTGTGTTCAGTGTTTGCTGGAGCTGGGTAGAAAGGCGTGCCGGGCCTACCCCCTGCGGGTTTTGTAACAGGTTTCTCAAAGTGATGCACGAGCAAGGTTTCAACAGCGTGATGAGAGAAGGACTACATGGTTGGTAACGATTTCTCATCAGCGATGAGCCAGTTGCCATGTAGGAACTTAAATGATGAATGCAGGCAGATACTGCTAATTACGTGGAACGGTGAGGTTAGGAATTTTTTTTCCAGCCTGCCTGTTGATAACACCGTGCTGATAACACCGTGCTGATGAGCATAAATTACATTCTCTGCTATTCTTACCCGCTCCTCTACCAGTTGACCCAAGAAGACATTTCCAGCCCTCTGCGGGGGTCGGAAGGGCTGTTGGCACACCAGGCTCGGAGTTGTGCTGCTCACTCTTTCAGCACGCTGCTATGGTTGCTCTCTTCCAGCCCCATGGCATTGTTCTGGCACTGGAACCATTAGCAAAAACACCAAAAGTGAGCCAGAGACCTCCTTTTCTTTCATTGCTGTCCTGTGCATGTTAGTCAGACTAATTGAAGTTGCTTGTCATGTTAGACGTTAATTTCACATCCTCTTTAGTTACTGAGGAAGGCTGAGAGTGGTGCAGAGGTGCCTGGAGTCAGCTCCAGCAGAGCTCCTTTGTGCTGGTTTTGTGATGCTGCTCCTGATCTGCTGCCTGGTTTGCTCTCCCTGGTATCTCAAGTTTTCTGTGAAGCAGAGCAGCCCAACTCTCTGTTGTTAGAAACTCTCCTGGCTCTGTGGCAGGTGAAAAGCAGCATCTAATAATCCACCATAAACTGAAAAAAGGAGAACTCGCTTCTGAGCTTAGAGCTGTTTCTCCTCACATGTGCTATCATTTTAGTCTAACTTTGTCCACCGTGGAGCATATCTCCAGCACTAGGGCTCAGTCACAGTACTTTTGTATCATGTCATTTCGTTTTCCATTTTTGATTCCTGTAGATGAATATCTGCAATAAACCTCATAATAAGATAGCTCCGGAGGATTTGGGTGAAGCTGTCACTGAGGTGAAGGTCCAACGCGCTCGAAGAAATGGCTGGAGCTGGCCCCTGCACCTGTTCCAGATCATTGCCTGGCTGCTGTTCCTCTTCTATGCGCTAGTTGGCTTTGGAATCTTGGTTCCTCTCCTGCCCCGCCACTGGCTGCCCGCTGGTTATATCGTATCCTTGGATCTAGAGGAGAACATGGGCTGGTGCAAACTGTCGCAGGGGGGTTTCGGCAGCACTGGTTAGGTAGCACAGAAAGCGTAGGAGAAAAGTACCTGAGCTGGAATATTTTTCTGAACCGTAACCATCATCTTGATCTTCTCCTGACTATAAAAAACAGTTGCTTTGAGATCCTCATTTTAGGTCACTGATGTTTTGCTTGTCTCCTTCATCACTCTCTTTTAAGGTCACTACCTTTGCCTCTGATGCTCTTCTGCTCCCTCCTTCTGCCTATGTGTTTCCTTTGCTTTATATTATTCTTCTACAAGTGTGCTGCAGGGTTTGACGGAATTCATACTGAAAAAGCCCCTCCTGAAACATCCTTGTCATGAAGACAGCCCCACCTCTCTGTGCTGACTGGGTGAGTCGTGAAAGGCAGCTTTACTTGCTCATAGTTGTATGGTGGCTCACAGTGGATGTTCTCCCTGGGCCCTCTCCTGTATTCAGTGGAAAATCTGGGAGTGACAGAAAAGGTGGTGTGAACCTCAAAGGAGAGGTCTCTTGTGGGACAGGCTTGAGCAGCAGTTTAGTACACATCTAACCAAGAGAGTGAATGGTCTAGAGGAGAGCACACATGGCTTGTTCAGCCAGGAGCAGCTGGGGAGCAATCCCAGTGCCACCTGTATCATCACCTGTGCCCAGGGAAGGAGCTTCCTCAAGACCAGACCTTGTTCTGAAGAGATGGGATGTGCACTTACATAATTTATGTATCTGACTTACAGATGCCTCTAAGTGTTTGATATGTCTGGGATGATTTTGCTTATGATTGTTTTAGTTTTTACACCTGCATGGTTTAGACATTAATGTAATTAGCTCAGTGGTCTTACATCTACTTAGCTTGCTCAAATCCTTGATATTATCACGGTTCAAACCTTGTGAATCTGTCTACCAAATATCTCCATAATGCAATCTCAAGTTACTCTTGTTTCAACAGATTAATATTTCCTCAAGTTTTACTTCCAGTTAATAAAGCACCAATGTCTCTTTTGTATCAAAGGCAAATCCCTTCCTGTTCTGTTCCACCAGCCATCAGAGCTCCAGTGAGCTGGACCTCTCAAAGGCCTCCTTTTTTAACTTACTGCATTGATCTATTTTCCATGGGTCTTAGTATGATCAATGATATGCACATCTGGGTGTATAGAAACAATGATAAATCCTGAGTCCTGTCTGTAAATTGTGTAGGAGCCTACTTTAGAGGTGTGCTCCTCTTCCTTGGGACTCTGACTGAGGAAGAGGAAAGCAAGGTAATCAATTCTACTTCCTCGATGTGACTTTTTTTTTTCTTGGAAGTCTGATCTTGTGAAAGGGCATGTGCACAGCCTTAACCACTCTCCTTTCCAAGGAGTCTGTATGGACTAAGAAACTTGGACCTATGTCAGCAGTCTGTACTTGGGGTCAGATTCCGGTAAGTAAAGGTAACTTTTAAAAACACCCTGTGCTAGGAAAGACACTTCTGCAAGGCAAGGTAGTACATAATGAGGAGGGATGTTCCTGTAGATTTCGTTGTCTTTTTCCAGAGGATATTCATTACAAGTGAAACGTCTCTATCAATAACGCCCAGATTAATATGCTGCAATCAGTTATGTAACAATTCTACATCATAAATTTCTCATCTATGTGGGATTTGTGTATTAAGGATTAAAAGACACGTGTGAAATCCTTAACTGTGTACTTCAGTGTCCAGGAGTGTGTTTTATCTACCATTTAGTTGTTCATCTAACTGCAGTGTCCATTGATCCTGCGGATGCAAACGTGAGAGAAAAAAACTATCTGGGGCCTCTGGCCACCTTCAACCGTAACCAACACGCACATGTCATTGAGAACCATCACTGCCATGTCTGTGATGTAGATGTGTAAGTATCTTCTGTTTTCTTTCTACTGCTCTGTCTTCTTCACCATTGCTCTTCACCATTAGTCCTTAATGTCATACTGTTAGATTTGAAACTGAGCCCCTGTACTGCTACAGTGCAAGTTAAACTTCATCCTGTGGCAGGGTTCAGGTAATTGGGTAATGGCCTTCTGTCAAATGTGCACAGGGTTTTGTGTTTTATTTTGTTGCTCATGTTGTGTGGAGAGGGCTGTAGTGTTCCATGTTCTCTGGGTGTTGGTGTTTTACCTAACAGTGTGTGTGTGTGTGTGTGTGTTTGTCTCTGGCTGGATGCTGACCAGTAGCAGGAAATGCTTGGAGGGCAGGCAATAAGATCAAGTTTTGTAGAACTGCTGAAGGGATTCAAATAAGAATTCAAGAATCTCCAAATTAAAAATGATGCAGTGCATTGACAGGCAAATTTTGTAGTGTTTGGGATTGTGGTCCAAAGGTGGCAGATGAGTTTGGGAGATGAAGTACTCCTGATGCAGAAGGTTTACTCACTATTACCAGGATCTCTGCAGCTGTATCCCCCTGTGTTTGAGTCACTGAAAAATCACAGTAATGAGCTGGTGCTGCCACACTAATGTCATCCTTTCTTTGGCAGGAGTGCCAAGTCAAAGCACTGTGGAACTTGCAACAAGTGTGTGTGTGGCTTTGATCATCACTGCAAATGGCTCAACAACTGTGTGGGAGAAAGGAATTACTGGTAAGAGCTTGGGATTGTGACAGAAGCATAACACTGCATTAGTAATGTGGCTCATTCTTTTTCCAAGGTTCTCCTGTACCTCAGTTCAGTCTGTACTTAGCCATGCAGAACCACTTTTCTTTTATCCCCTGGCTGAATAGAATCAGTCATGAGAAAACTAGGTGGAAAATACAAGTATAATCATGATATTCAAATACCAGGGATAAAATTCCTAAACTTAGAATGTTGTAGCTGAACATCTGCAAATTAAAACAGAGAACATAGAGTTACTGTGTGGTATTAGGAAAAGCTTACAGGATGTTAATTGGGTGTCCTTACTGCTTCTGAGAGCTGGAGTGGGAATGGAACCATGATGGTTCCAATCTGAAACAACCTGCATCCAGATCACGTGCTTTTCCCTATGAGACTTGCCAGTTGGCAGGAGTCACAGCAGCATATAGGGACCTCTAATCTGTGCCAGGTTTCAGATAAGAATAAGGAGACTATCATTGATGCTTCTCAGTTTACTTTCCTGCACTAAAACCCCGTGGAAAGTAAAGTAGTGTTGTTGCTGGGTGCCTTGTTACACTGCCTTCAGATTTTGTGCAGGGAGCTCTTTGTCTGTCCTAGATATACTTGACTGTTTTATAACCGTGGTTGCACTAAAGGGTCACAGTTTAGTCCCTCAGGATAACAAAAAATAAGTAAAGCTGTTCACCAGTATCTATCAGAAGTGTAAGAAGCTGTGACAGTAATTTGAGATAGCTGTCTCTGTCTTTAATAAAAAGGCTGGGATATTGAATTGCGTGTGTGATGTTATTGAAGCCACTGAGACCTCTCCCCTCCCTGGCAGGCTCTTTTTGAACAGTGTGCTGTCTGCCATTCTGGGCCTGGGGCTTCTGCTGCTCGTTGCTTTCTACGTCTTTGTGGAGTTCTTCGTCGACCCCACGGTGCTTCGCTCTGACCAGCACTTTGATGGTACAGCAGGGCTTCACATGAGCATCCTGGGAATCAGCCAGCGTATCTTGATGAGGGTTTGGATTCTGTGAGCTCTTCCACTGAGGAGGAACTCCATTCCTTACTGCTTCAATTTTATATTTCTGTTGGAGTATCTCTGCTTAGCTGGATGAAATGTCTTTCCCTGCAGAGCTAATTGCTCTTCCTAAAAGCCCTGCAGGCACCAGATTTCTTAGGCCTCTGGGGAACAATGAGTTTGTAGCTGCTTTTGAGTTAACAAGATTTCCAGCTGCAAAGTTTATTTAGAGATAATTCATACCTGGACAATTTGCTTACCTCCAACTCTCTTTGTTTTACAGCTCTGAGGAACCACATGGACCGCTGGCTTGTGTTTCTTCCTGCATCTCCTGTTGAGACTCGGGCACCTGCCATTTTGGTCACAGCTGGGATTTTTATTCTTCTGAGCCTAGTGACCATGATCCTGCTGGGCCACCTCTTGACCTTTCACATCTATCTCTGTAGGTGTTTTGTTCCTGTCATCTACACCCCCATTTCATTTTTGCTTAGCTTCTACTCATCGTGCATTCACTGTGTGTTCACCTGTGTCACTAATATACACACACTATGCAAGATTGACATTGAAAAGGTACAAAATTGGGATTTAACATTATATTTCTGAGTTTCCCCCAGTACCAGGTAGGCTAATCAGTGCATATGTAATGTGGGACTTGTGTTGGGCCTCTGCAGCCATGTTTAAGTTATGTTATCCTGAAACTGAAAGCACATGGGAGAGTATTGGAAAGGCCAGGTTGGATGAACTGGTCAATCCCAGCTTGGTGCCAGTGATGGCAGATTCAGATTTATTTCACATATGGCCTTTGTGAGTCTCCTCACTGTGCTTCCCAGGACTTCTGTTGTTGGAGAGAGCATGTTTTTCCCTTACCCCAGAGAAACGTGGATGTACTGAGTTAAATTTCTGATTGGAGCACTGCCATCCAGGTTAAGGTTCCTCTATGGAAATTGTACGATATTGATACAAGAAAACTTGTGGAATTTAGAAGAAGGGGCTTTCAGAAAGCCTCCTCTTTAGATCTACTTCTTGTTTCTCTGTCATGAAAGGATATTTATGTTTGTTTATGTAGAGATGGGCATCAAAAGCCTTTTTTCAGCCATCGTCTAAAATTAAGCCAATGCTTTTTGGCTGCTGATGAAAGTAATGATAGGGAGAGATCTTACATTTGCAGTAGTTGGTGGAGCCAGAACTAGGGAAGAAGGGATGTGGTGGAAGAGAAGTGAGGACAGCGGTTACAGAGGATCATTGGATGGATTTTCATGTTCTCAGTTAACAGACCTACAGATGCCAACACAAACTAGGTCAGCACAGCTCCAGAAGCAAAACAGTTGCACTGCTGAAGTGTAGTGTTTGACTGGTGAGTGTTCCTCAGCTGGCATGGACAGTGCACTCAGTGAGGACACTGACAATCGTTTTCCTTCTGAAGCCTCTTTGAGCTTGACTGAAATTTGGGCACGCTGCAATTTTACTTCCTGGCAGAATTGACAGTTGGCTTTTCTGGGTTAATGGCTCTTCCTGGAGATTTAAAAGGTCGATCTAGCACCGTGGAAAGACAAAAGCATAACAAAGCCGGGGCCACTCCAGGAATGTTTCTTCTGGACGAAAAAGGATTATTCAGTGTAGTCCTGAGTGATATTTATCCTGTCCTTGTGTACAGCTTCCACAAGAGGGTGCTCCCTGCCCGAGATAGTGACCTGCTTTATCTGTCAGACAGAAACCTCCGTGTGTGCCACTAGTTCTACTCTGAGCCTGCTGCTCTTGTCTTGGGGTGATTCTTTTTTCTCTTTCAAAATAAATTTCGAACCCAATTAACTTCTACTTTTGGCCTAATTCTAAATCTTTTTTACTTACATGGAATCAGAATTATTGCTAGTCTTTTTAACAATTAATTACATTATTATGTGCTGTCCTAATGAAACTGTTCCCAGCTGTGCAGAATGTAGTGTAGTGTGTAAGCCCTTGCTTTAAAGAGGGCTGTTACCACACTGAAGCCTATATGGTGTGCTACATGTGAGTATGCATTGCACTTACCACTGCATTTGCACTTACAGCTGGGTTTCAGGGAGATCGACAAAGTATGTCTGAACTTAACCTCCTGGAATTTCATAACCTGGAATTGTCAGTAGTCTCTTCTGAATGCTTTAAGCTAGACAGTGTTGTAATGAACTGTCTACCCTCTTTTGGGACTAGAAATACTCTTTACCAACTCAAATGTAATTACTGTCGATCAGTGTTTCTTCATATACCTTTTTGTTTTTTCAGCAATTAAATTACAGAAATTAAATGGCACCCATGTGAGTGGTACTGCCCTTAGGCTTCCCATAAAAAAATGGCTTAAGTCAGGTATGACTATGAAAATTTAGTTTTGTTACAAGCACCGTGAAAATTTCAAAGTTACTCTTCTGGGTGTAATTACTCACTCTGATCACTCAAAGGCAGTAGGTTATTCTCAAAATAGCAGGTCCATGTATTCAAAATTACTAGTCCTGATTCAGACTCAGTTCTAGAGGCATTTGGTGAAGCAGGGCACTTCAGAAGCTTGGAGGGAGGATATTTTTTTTCTCAATACTGAGAGGCTGATAGCAGAATAAAAAGAAAAAAAAGTAGGGAATAGGAAGGGAATAATAAAAAAGCATATAGGGTTATTCACAGATTGTGATTGTATTTTGCATGTTATATGCTGCAGTGTTATCTGGCCAAAAAATGCAGTATTTTAACTAAATAGCTCTATTAAAATATTTAAAAAGGTACACTGTAAGCATTCAGAAACCAACAAAATCTAAATTAAAAATGGTTGGTAAGTCTTTGCTTATGAAGCAATATTCTGTTTTTCAAAGAAAGCAAAGGGTGCCATTCTAGGAGCACTTGCCAGCAGCCTGCACTGTCCCTGTTAAGTAATCACTTGGCTGCAGACTCACATTCATCTCTATGTTCTCTCTTCCTGGCCAAAAGGATGCTGAATTTTTATTTCTTCATAAGGTGATTGCTTTAGCAGAGGGGCACCTCTCCTCTGCTCTCCCCCACTTCTCTGTGAGGTAGTCCTGTGTTCAGGGCATGGTTTTGAGAGGTAAGATATCACTGATATAAATGTCTTCAGGCAGAGGGAGGATTTTAATCCAGATGATCCTAGGCATCTCCTTTAACTGCCGTGCTTCTATAAAAAAAGAGGAATAACTACTAGGCTGTGCACTAAAACCCTTCAGCATCCATTTCTGGGGTTTGTTCTCTAAAAATACTTAGAGCATTATGGGAAGAATGCCTGCGTTTTGGACTCTCATAAGATTTTGGGTCTTATGAAGAAACCAAGTTGCTCAGAAATGTCACATGCTTTTGGTCATTCATGGAAGCAGATGTGTTTGCATGGGGACCTGGAGAGCTCATAAAGTCAGGGACATGTGAACTCTGGGCACATCTGTTTGGCACGAGGCAAGCAGTGCATTTGATGCTCTCTGGTTTGCACATTAAGTGTCTCAAACACTACAGGACACACTAACCTGCTCAATTTCTTCTCTCCATTTAGCACCACATACCTTCTGATTGCTCACTGAGCTTTTTGTACAGTACACATCTTGCCCCTGTTGGGCATGAATAATGGATTTGCTCTGAATGAACTGAACAAACTGCTACAGTATAGAAGGCTGTACCATTCTAGGAGACTTCAGAATAGCAGGACTATAAGAAAGCATAGTGATGGTGACAATAACGAATATAGTAGGATGTACAGTGCATAGGTACTTTTGGCTTAGATTATCAGTTTTTCATGTTTATAGTTACTATTTGATTGTATAGTCATGCAGCCTGTTTGTGTAAGTGCAGCCAGGGAGGAGCCTTTCCTGTGCTGACAGGTCTCCTTCTTCCCTTTCAGTGTGGCACAAGCTGTCTACGTACGAGTACATCCTGCAGCAGCGTCCCCAGCAGCAGCCAGACAAGGTGGATAAGAAACAGGAGTCTTGTTCCTCCCAAGTGAGACCCAGTAAGGTACTCATCCTACTTTCAGTCCATTTCTCAAAAACAGCCTTGATTGTTTGCAGTGTAAACTTTGCTTCACTTTCTTGAGCTCCACATTTTAAAGGCAGTTGCTAGAGATAAGACTTCAGAGGTACTTTGATGGAGTTGAGTAGGATTTGAGAGAGTACAAGGCCTGTAATTCCATGAACACTTTAGGCATAAGCAAATACTACTTTCAAAGGAATCAATCCCACCCACTCTCTTCCTCCACCACTCGTTTTGAGCCCTGCAGTATCTTGTCTCTTCTGCCAGCACAGCTGTTCGTTAGGACAGGGTGGGGAAACTCATCTGAGTAACAATAAACTTTATTAAAAAAATAGTTGAGCTGGCTCAGCTCCCTCCCATTCGGTTCACCAAGCAGTCACATAAATGCCTGGCTTAGCACAAATGAGGGTAACTGAAGAGTGGGAAGAATCCTTTCCCTGAAAAGGACAGCACCATCTCTTTGGGTGGCACTGCACATCTTGGGGGCTTGTGTCATGACTTCAAGTGAGGCTCTAAGGCTAGAGAAACCGAGACTAATAATTGAGCAGCTAATAATGCCAGTAATTTAACCATCTTGAAAGTGAAAAGGACACCAGTTTTTCAGAAATGACCCAGATACGTGCTTTTCTTTGAAATGAGTCTATACAGTGATAAGGGTCCTTGTTATTACCATGATGTTGATCTACATCTCTCTAAAAAGTGTTCTACACACTCTTAAATGCTGCTAGACTCTCTAGAAGCAGATATATCAGGCTCTGAATTGAGAGGTTCGGTGTAGTCTATTTTGCTACAAGGCAAAATAAATTATTTGATTAACTCAAATTTTGACTGGACACATTCCGTACTGACTTTAGCAGGGGATTGAACTAGAAACTTCCAGAAATTCTTCCTAGTCTAATTTAGTCTGTGATTCTCAGTCATGTGTAACTTTTCATTTTATACAAGTAAGTTATCTACTATACAAACAGATTTATATTTCATAAGAAATTAATTAAATAAAAGCTTCATCCAAGTATTCTGCGTAGAGATACTGGGAACTCTCTGGGTTCATCCATAGTTCTTTTCTATCAAGGCAAAGGGGAAAGTGAGCTCATTCAGTTTTGTATAATATGAAGTCCCTAGCTTTTCATATATATTTTTTACTGTTTTGGAAAAGTTGAACTTTCAGTTTAAACAGAAGTTTCTATAACAACAAAAATATTTGGCACTTTGTTTCACAGAGCTTTACTTACTATGAACATAAAAGCAAAAATAAAACATTAGCTCTAATCATTTCATTACTGAATTTTATTGATACTGAAAATGTATATGAGCAGGGTGGACTTCATGTGTGTGTGCACATTTGGGATGTTGGCATTCAATGATGGTCTCCTGTCTGCACTGATTCTTATGTAGAAATGTGTGAATATGGTTAATTTGAAGCAGCAAGCCTGGAAGGAGCAGGGTGAGAAGGAGTTTGATGTTTCAGGACTGCAGTTAGTACCGTGGGGAACAAGAAAGACTGGATGATGCCCAGTAACATTGTTAAGAAAAATGTTAACCCACCAGATTTTCCTTGTTTCTTACATAGCAACCAGAGATAAACACAAACAAATAGATTGGAGTAGGAGGACACCAAGTGACTTGCCTTTTGTAAGCTGTGTTGAATACAGCCTTCTTTAGCTTGAACACTGCAACCCTTTGTAATTGGTCCAACATGTTGTAAGCATAAAATGGAAATCACCCTCTTCCCACTTTTGTCTGAACTGTTCATTCATTTTAGGGACTAAGAAGAAACATGCATTTCCCCTTTAATGCTTGTTTTTGAGCCTTATTCAAGCTTGGGTGTTGATTTTGGCTTCAGTTTTCCATGTCGGTCTGTGGGTAAGTCTTCAGCTATGTTCAGGTTAAAGGATTCTTGTTCAGGATAAAGGATTCTTATGTATTTTTAGGGTCCACAAAGTAAAAGCCCTAATTTTGCACATTTAAGTGGTTGAGATGTCACAAAAAATGCAAAACAGTTAGACACATTGAGCCTTTGCCTCTATTACCATGCCTAAAGCAGGATGTGCAAGTAACCATTTTTTCTGTAGTCATTTGCAGTCCAAAGAAATATAAACTAAACCAAACCCTATGCTTTAATGCATAATTGCATTCATGCCAGGGAGCTGGCTTTCATATGAGGCCAGCTGGGATGTGATTCTTCTCACATTCCTAAAGCTTTGAACTTGCTTTGGAAACTGATTCAGGTCAGTGAGGTTTGATTTTAAATACTAAACACAGATTTACTCAGCTTCCCTTATATTTCTTTCTTGCAATGTTGATGTAAGATGAACTTAGTCTTCATTCTCAGCCTCAACACTTGCAACAGATCCACTTTCTCTGGCACAAGAACATTTTTCCTGTTCAGTTCTGCATCTCCTCCAGCCAGACAACACTTCAGGGCACTTCCTGTCACTGGAGTGGTTGATAAGGGCAGCTGCAGTGAGCAAGGGAGCTGAATCCACCCTGGCCTTGTAAACCATGGACCTTGGGGTGGTCACAGCTGGAATTTGGTGAACATGGCCAGGATTAGCACAGGGGCAGAACTTGGGCAGTCTGTCAATCCAGCAGTCTGCTTTCAGCAGGAGCAGCAGCTGAATCCTGACAGCCCAGCTGCAAAGGGTGGCTTGTCTTGATGCTGCAGTGGAAGGATGTTGACTCTCCTGCTAAATGCCTGGGTGCAGAGGGAGGCTTGGACTCTGTGCTGTGGCTGCAGTTTGTGTCACACTGTGAGAGAACATTGTATTTCCTACTGATTGAGTCTCATTTGTTTTCGTAGTCAGCTCTAATGCTTTACTTTCATTTATGTGGCTGCTTTGGTTCTACATTATTTATAGAAGGCTGAAATGAACAAAATGGATTTAAAAAGGCTCTTTCATTCCCTGCTTGGAAAGAAATTGTCCATGTTATTCTCAAGATGAATCATTTATTAAGCTCCCTTGAAATGCCAGTCCTGCAGTTCTGTTTGTGTGCTGTGGACTTTGAATCCTGATTGTTTTCAGTTATTCTGTGCAGTGGGATGTCTCCTGCTGCAGCTCATTTCAGCCATGACCTGCTTCCCTCTGAAAAGACCTGCATCTCCTGCCTGTGCACTCACAGTGACACGAGACTGTGTCTGGTCTCCTTCCCTTGTGACTCAGGTGCATGAGGCATGAATGTAAATCTTGACTGTAAAGGTCCCCAAGGAGCTTTGAGGAGACATTCGTGCACACTTTGTGTTCAGTTGGTGATGAGTGATGATCTGACTTGAGTTACAAGTTCTAATTGCAATGCATGTAGTAAATTTCTGCAGATAAATAATCTTGCTCTTGGATAAATTTTTAAATCAGAAAGTCATGTTTTTGATTGCTAAACCAATTTCCTTCAACTGTTATGTTACCACCTGTAATTTGCCTTTCCTTTTTATTCCTAACTTCTGAAATTATTTCTTGGCTGCCACTGAATGTGCAGCTCCATGGATTCTTTTCTAGTTCAGAGGCTGTTACTTTGTATATAAAGTTTACACTACTTTTCCCACATGCTTCACTTTCCATCTTTACCTGTAGCAATATTGATTTTCTGTGCCATTTTACCACCCTGTAATTCAATATTGCAAAGATCCTCCGCAGCTCTTTGCGGCTGGCTTTCATTTTTAATGCCTTACATCAGGGAGTGTCATCACCAGGCTTCTCACTGCTCTTCTCTTTTGTTGATTGTTTATGAATTTGTTGAAGTGCAGAGGTCCTGGATCTCTCAGGAGCCCATTTGTGGCGTGTCCAGCTTTGACTTCATTTTCTCAAGTCTGCTGATCAGGCTGTTCAGAAAAATAGGTCTTCATGAGCTTGTTTTAGCTATTTTTGAAGCTAATGCCTATCACATTTTAAATCCCTCCATCTTAACCTGAAAGTTACTTTAAAATATCTTTGTAGTCACTGCACACTGAGATTTACACTTGTAAATAAGTTCTCTTGATGATTATTCAAGTTTAAGAGCAGCTGATAAGTGGTGTCATGGTTCTTCTGAGCATGGTTTATCTTTTTTTGATAAGAGGGTTTCATACCCTTCATCCCTTGGTACTCTGACCATCTTAACTGGGTGCTTTTGAGGGAGAACTGGGGTCCTTTCCTGTAATGCAGCACTTGGATTTAGGAGGCTTATTCTTGTAATGTTTCTGAAAATACACAATTTTCAAGTTCAGCTGTCATTACTCTGAGCTCATCTATACCTGAGGCAAATAAGCAATATATCACAGTCATTTTTAAAAATCAGCAGGTCTTTTAGCCACACAGGATCACTCAAGAAATAGAAAACACTTAATGTTTTTGCTGTATGTAGCATGCTTCCGTCCTCCTCACCTCCACTTTGCATTTAAAGGACATATTTTGCATTCACTGCGTAGCTCCCCAGATTGAACTGTGTAACTAATGGAAGCTTTAAGTGGTATTTTGGATGTGGTCCCAAGAAATGATTAAGTTGATCTCTGTAAGTGTGATTTGCTTTTGAGTCACATGAAATACTGGCTGGACTAAATAAATGAATCAATGACTTCTAATTGTGCCAATCTTGGCTTTCCATCTTCTTAAGCAGCAGATTCCTGCTGTGCTATCTGCAAGGACAAAAAAAAAGTCTGGCATGAGGAAAAAGAATACATCTGTAATGAAAATCCCTCTTCTCCCCTCTGTGTTTGTATTAGTTTGAAAGTGTTTGGGTTTTTTTCCAGGAGGCAGACTTATTGTCAGGTAATCCCGGCTATACAGACCCTGGACTTCAAGTAGAGGAATCCTCAACAGAAACTTCAGGAAAAAGGTGAGAAAAGTTGAGGATAAGATTCTCCCAGCAGCATTTCTGGTGAATGGGAAATTGTTATCAAGGTCACTGATGGGCCCTAAGACAAAAGTACTTAGGAGGATAGGGAACACCAGTGTTTTGAGCAAGGCATGGTGAAATCTTCGAGTTTCAGGAAGGTCAATACCTGCAGGAATAATTTCCTTCTCTCCCCTGGGAAAATATCATTCCTAGAATACTTTCTTTAGGCTATTTTATATTAAATATTTTATATGAAACAGATTTCTATTAATTGTTTTATATTAAAATTACTTTAAGGCTGCCTGATTTGTCCTGTAACTCCTATATTGAGTTCATTATAGTTACATGATTTCAGGTTGTCCAGAGATGCATCACAACAGTTATGAGTTTACAACATGGGCAAGCACTCAGGGGAAAACAGGATCCTTGCCTCCTAATTAATCCTTTCCTGTTGACTTGTGTCCCTGGGGATCTCCTCCTTATTTTGCACAATTGTGCAGGAAAAGTTCCCCTGTAGTTTTGCTGGGAATGGAGTGTAAGGCAGGGGAGGCTGTGGTCAGACTGGTGTGTATGTGCAAGCAAAGAGGGCATCAGACTTAAGTCCTGTCTTAGGGAATCACCTTGTGTGTCTGCTGTGTTTTTAGCTTTCCAAAACTCTTTGTACACAAGCAAGAAGGTGACCCCAAGCAGAGCTCATCCCCTGAGCCCCCATCTCTTCATTCTGTGGCCCCTTCCCAGGTAAGGAGGATTTGCCACACACCCAACCTGCTGCTGACAACCCACCCAGGTGCCCGGGCATGCTCACTCTAGAGCAGGCTGTGCTTACCAACCCTGCTCACACAGGCTCTGCCTCCCTTCAGTGTGTGTCTGCAGGTGTGGCTGTGCCCTGCAGTCACCAAATCCAGGTGATGTTCTCCTGTCTCTGCTTACAGGCATGGTCAGAGCTATCCTGCAGTCCCCTCATAAGTTCACAGCTGTAACACAGCTGTAATCCAATGCCTTGCTGCCCCAGTGCAGCTCAGTGACTCTGTCTGTACTGTTTGTTGGTGTAAGAAGCTCTGCATGTTTCTGTAGAGCAAAATCCATCAGTTTAAATGTTCAGATAAAGCACCTGCCCAGGGAAGGATGGTGTGTGTGGATGTGGAGCTTGACTGTATGGAACAGCTCTCCAAAGTCTTGGACTGGGCTGCTGATATTCATGTATCTGCATCCACATGCTGTCTCCTCTTGCTCAGATGGCAGGTGGTGGTGCTTTTCCTCTTTCTTCCAAGCTTAATAATCAGTCTTGCCATCTAGATGGTAAGAAAAATTCCTTTTCATCTATACTGTATCTGGGACAAGGTCTGTCCCTTTCTTGGGACATCCAGTGCTTTGTGAGTTTTGGTCCCCTTTTCCAGTTTGGCTTTACAAATGCAAGTGACCAGTGTCTCGTACAACTCCCAGCTTTATAAGATAACAGCTTCAAGGTACCTACACACAGACAGTCACTGAAGGCAGATAGTGTGTGGGTGTGTGTTCATTAAATGCCTGTTCTCTTCCACTGCTTCATAGTAGCTCAGTCTTGAACAATGAAATATTCTTGGACTTTGGTTATACCTAGTGCTCATTATTCAAAGTAGGAAGAATTAAAAAGAGGTAACAAGTAAAATTGTCTCGTTACTTTGGGCTGGTGAAGTGACTTCCCTTCTCTTGGGCCACTTGCTTTCACAGCAACAGAAGAAAAGAAGAAAGAAAATGCAGAAAGCTTCTTCCTCAGCAATGGACAGCGGATATAAAGCACGTGGTACACCTCGGCCCTCCTTCCCAGATCCCCAGTCAGGTGAGAGTGCATCAGTCAGCTTCTCTGCTGAATTTGGCATAAATATATGTATGATTTGCTTTAACACCAGTGGATCAGGCATAGCAGAGTTTCTGGGCTTCTTGATGTCTTTGTGGGGCTGAGAGATCTCTCTCTCCTTAAGTTTTCTTCTCCCTTTATTTTCATCGGCAGAGTTCCTAGCCACGGCTGCTGCCACCTCACCTTCCCACAGCCTTCACCTCTTAATGCCAGCTTTTCCTCTGAGAGCTGCTGTGTCCCCCAGCAGCATGGGCCTCATCCAGGCGGCAGGACCCCCTGCTGACTATCACTCAGAGTCTGCTGAGTCCATGGATGAGATTCCTGTGGCTCAGACTCGCCTTGGGGGCTCAGTCCTTCAAGGGCCTCCTAAGAATAACTTAAGCAACTCTCAACATTATCCCTTGTCCACAGACAATTCCGGAGGAGTCAGGAGGAAGAATCTGTATTCTGAGCACAAGGGCAAAAGGAGAAGCTGCCATCAGGACAGACATGTGGAACGAGACCTGGAACTTTTTTCTAAGATTCCTGCTGTGTTTGTAAGTAAGAGCAGTGGAGAACCTCTTGTCCCTCAGCCCCAGCCCAGTGAGAGCACGTCCGAGCCTGACCACAGAAAATGCACCAGCAAGCAGCGTGTGGGCACCTATGAGCTGTGCTCAAAGGACATAAGGACAAGCACCACAGCGGCCTAGGGATCATCCTTCCAAAGCCATGGCCTTTGGAAACAGCGTTAGTGCTGTGCCTACAGGACTCACCCCTCACTGTGCATGTGCTGTCAGGCTGCAGTGGGACATTCTCATCCTCAGCCAAAGGCAAGAGGCAGCAAGGTGGCAAACCTGAGGTAGACTTGTTGCTCAAGAATGGTCAGGTGCTTTCCCTAGGAAAGGGCCAACCCCTCTGGGCCCTCTGCACACTGGTACTGCAGTAACTTCCCAGCAGTGTATGGGGAAGAACAAGGCTGCATCTCTGCCATGCCCTGCACCCTGAAAGCTGTATTTCCCATCTGCCTACACCCTGTCAGTCTTTGGATCATGCTCAGGGGCTTCAGCAGGTGGTCAGGGAGTAACCTCAGGATTGCCCCATTCCTACACCGCTCTCCACTGTGCACCTTCAAGCCAAGTCCACAGCCAGCATGTTCTCTGTAAGGCAGCATAGTTTGACCTACTCCCCCTTCCCAGCAGCCTGGGGTGCCCCACGTTGCAGCATCCTCTTCAGAAGTTTTGGGATACAGCAGGCCCTGAAACCTTTCCAGTTCCTGGGCTGCCAGATCTGTGTTAGTCCACAGGCAAGCCTGGGGTGTGTGTAGTGCAGAAAGATCCCACAGCAGATGGGGGCACATGGCCAGTGCCTTGAGCCACAGCACCTTGTGCTGGGGGTGAGCTGCAGAGAGCTGTCTGGGCTGCCATCCCAGAGCTCCTGGGCTCTCCCTGCCCTTGTGGCTTCCCCAGGCAGCATGCCCCATCCCAGATTCCTGGCTGAGTGCTGAGGCTGGACTTCCAGCAAGCACAGATCTGCCTAGCAGCCAGCTAATCTCAGAGCCCAGGTAGCAGCTACACACACATCTTTGGGCTTTGCCATTGGCATGGCCATGTCTGACAGGATTTGGCACAGCCCTGGGCAGCAGCACTGGTGTGGCTGGATGCACATTTCCAGACACATCCCCAGCACAGCACCCTGCTGGTTCTGTGAACAAACAGGTGCACCAGCAAACAAAAGGAAGCCAGGGGAGTCTTCATCACTCTTCAAAATGTTTTGATGCATGGAAGGCACATCTGACCTTTCTCCAGCTACGGTGGGTGCTGGTTAGGGAAGGACAGGACAAAGCAGGGTGCTGTGAGTCAAGCTAAGCTGTTCTCCCCTTGACTAGCTCAGTCTGTGGCCATTCCTTGGAACTGGGTCAGATCAGGACAAGGGATCTGGGGACAAAGGCTCTTTGGGCACAGCCAGCACTGGACAGGCAGGCTGAACTCCCAGCCTTGATGGGAGAGACTAGCCTGGGAGAAAGACTTGCAGGTGTTTTAAAGGGCTGCCTTACCACTCTTCTCTGTTGTCTGTTTTTTGTCTCCTGAAAGAACTGGGATGAGGAGCTTTGATTCTTCATCAAATTACACAATCTGTTGATCAGAAAAAGTGAAGTCTTATGTAGCTGTTGAAGTAATTTTGTCTCAGTTTGCAGGAAGGGCTGGCCTGTGGTCACACTCCTTGCAGCTTCCCTGGCTGCTGTGGCCAGTGGTACCTTCTGACAGTGTGACCCTTTAGAAAAGCAGGTGGGTGTGGATCAGCAGCCGTGGCACTGGGCGTCTGCAGAGAGCAGGGCATTGCTCACCCATGGGTCCCAGTTAGACAAATTCCTTCCTGTTGGTTCTCCTCATGTCCGCTGTCATCCAAGGAAACTACATCCTGCAGCAATGCTGGGCTCGTGGTTTTCCAAGGCCACCTGTCCCTCCACCAGAAAGCATTGGTAATTTCTCTGCAGCAGGTGCCCCTGAGCAGAGCTTGTGTGTTTTCTTACTCTGTCCATGCGGAATCAGTTCCAAAATCATGTATGGAGCTCTTCATTAGCTCTGGCCACAATAAAATTTTCTATACTCTTTGCTAAATAGTTTCCTCTCTTCTTTTGCAGCCATTCCTGGCTCTGCCCAGCTGATGATCCCCAGGCTGTTTGGTTCACTTCTCCCCAAGCCTCTGGCGTCCCAGAAGGGCTCAGCACTGTAATTGTGTGGGGGTGACAGCAGTCCCCTCTCCACAGGGCCTTTTGGGTGTTAGATGGGGGAGTGTCTTCCCTGAGGGGTAGGGTTTAGACCACCTTCTCCCTGAGCTGTGTAGCCCAGCCTGGTTTTTGTGCTGGAGCCAGGGTGAGCACCAGAGGGAGGAGGCCCAACCAGCTCTGCATTGTGCTTCAGAAAGGTTCCTGTGTTCTTTGGGCTGAGAGGAACTGGGTTTCCTGGGCTACCAAGATGTCCAGGAAAAGAAAGGTCAGGCATGTCCTGAGGTGCCAGGTTTTGGGCTCAAGATGGGAGGGAAGGGGTTATCCTACAGTTTTCTAGGACATGACCAGGAGCGTGGGGCTCACCCTGAGGTTCAGTGTTTAGTCCTCCTCCCCATGCTCTGCTCATCTGCCCACTGTCCTACTGAGAAGAGCCTGTAAGCCCCAAATTCCCCGTCACACACAGATGCCCAGCTGAGAAGGGTCTCTGCTCCCAGAGCCCCTAACAACCAGTGCAGAGCCCCAAAAGCTGCTGGGATGTACTGGTTCTTCCCAGCCCTGCAGGATTCTCGGCAAGGTGTGGGAGCCTATCCTACTTGTTGGAGGCCAACAGGATGCCCTGGGAACCCTGGGCAGGGACATCCTTCTTTCCTCCTTCTCCATCCTCCTGCTTTCAGCTGGAGCATTTGTTCCCCTCTGCTGAATAACTCAAGGCTGCCAAACATGCAGGGCTGTGTCTGTGCATTGGAACAGCTGTGTGCTGAGCCAAGAGCCAGCCTCCAGCAGGATGGGCTCCCAGTACTGCCAGTGTTGGACTCTGATCTCTTAAACCTCATGGGCAGCAGGAGGGTTGTGTGTGCCACATGGTGATTGGAATGGGCTGGGGTTCATGCTTTTGCCACAATGACATCAAAGGAGCACTGCTGAAGATGCACAGTGGGCACCCAAGAATGCAAATGGTGAGGCTGAGAAGGCTCCTGGACTCTCCTTCCCAACCTTGCTTTTGTCCTCTTGGGCTTTTAATGCTGATACCCTGCAGGCTCAAGTGCGAATGGCATTTCTGCTGCTCTGCTTGAGGAAGGTCCATAGCAGACCTGTGGCAGGAAGCAAAAGGAACAAGTCCCATTAGGGTGCTGCTGCAGAGTCCAGCGTGTGGGCAGAGCTGTTCTGGGCTCAGCACCAGAGGGTTGCAGTGACCACAAGCTGCAGCCCAAGACCATAAGAGAGCTGGGTTAAGGTCCTGACAGCAGGAGTCCTGATGCCTTCAGCTCAGCATCACTGCAGACACATTGAGGTCTGACATCCTCAAGCCCCTTCACCAGCACTAACTAAAAGGTTTTTGCCAGGGCATGAACTCTCCCATCAGCTGGAAGCAGTGCCCTGGACCAGCTTCTTCCACCACAAGACACTGCAGCTTTCTATTAGGAAGAAGCAATGATTGGCAGGATGACAGCTTTCCACAGTCCTCTGAAATCATATCATGGTCCCTGGCCACTTGTCTGGCAGCTGTGCCCGGCCCCGCAGTGCCTGCTCCAAGCCTCCACCTTGGCATGGGATGCACATCGTGCTTACTTTCATCTTTGGGCCTGGCTCAAGTTTCTTTGTTTCCTCTTTGAAGTCAAGGGGACCTTCCTTTGGGAAATGATTTTGAGTGAGTCTGTTCCTGCGCTGCTTTTGACACATGCTGAGAGCATCTCAGTGAGATGCCTTGAGTTGATGCAGGGTGGGAGAAAGGAAATTCCTGCCTGAGGATGGAGCTTTTCCCCCGCTCCCGTGCCCGGTGCCGTGCATGACACGACCGCAGCCCGTGCTCGGTGGCACACCCGGCACGGACACAGCACGGCCCGGTCCCCGATCGCACCGCTCAGCAGCCGCAGCTAAGCCCCGCTAATGCCTTGTGGACACGCTGTTGCTGGGGCGACCGTGTACATATTGCACAACCTCCGAAACACTTCCCTCTGTTTGTAGCAACTCGTGCTAGAGAAGCGGCGTTCCCGCATAACCTCATCCCACCCCAGACGCGGCCGAGCCAGCGACTCATTCCTGAAACGGGATGGCTCTCGGGAGGCTGCGATGCCCAGCCTCGGGGGAAGCGAGGGGCAAAGAGGATGAGCGTGAGCACAGAGGATGCTCCGAGCTTGTGCTTGTGCACTCGTGCAAGCTCTGAGCTGCACCCTGAGCGGTCACAGCGCTTCGGACTCGGTGTGTCGGTGGGGAGAGGGACACAGCCCGAGCAGGAACCAGCCAAGCAGCCGAAGCTGCACCTCGGGGATGCAGCTGTGTGTGGGCCTCGGTGTGTCTGGGGTGAGCGCTGGAGTGTTCGGCTCATTTAGGTCCCTGGGGCAGGAGACAGCCTGGGAACATCCTGACGTTGATTGGAAGGGAAAGGTCCCCGACGAGCTGAGCCGTGTGCACGCTGCTCCACCACATCACAGGACCTGTACAGCCTCCCTCTCAACTCCTGCCCGTCCCGTGGGCTCCGGACCAAGTCACAGCCCCCTCCCGAGCTTCCTTTTCCGGGCTGCGTGAGGAACAGCGGGAGCCGGCCAAGGACCACGCTCCATCCCAACAGGGCTGTCATGGTGACAACAAACGCACAACAAACCCCAGCCCTTAGGAACCGAAACCTGACCTGCTCAACCCGACCCCGTGGGCATCTCACCAGCCATGGCTCAGTGCCCCCCCTACCTGGCTCTCCCCGTGTGCCATCGCTTGGCTCTTTGGGCTCTGCAGCCCCAGAACCAGCTGGAGCTCTTACAGGAGAGCTGCCCAGCTCCTCCTCCACCTGCTGCTGGCTCGGAGGGTCCGGGCTCCCACGCTGCCCACCACTGCCAAGTGCTGCTGGATGCTCCAGCTGACATTACCTGGCTCCTCTCCGGAGCTGTCAGCTGGAAGCAGAGCCAAAGACACCTGCTTTGGTGGGGAGCTGCAAGGCAAGATAAGGATAAGGCTTCATCAAAACTTAACCACCTTCCTGTGTGGCAACCCCCAGTTATTCCCTTGTCCTTAAACCAGAGAGAAGTTTACAGCTCTTCCACACCTTCTGCAGGTGGGATGGCACCCCTGGGTCCTTGCTGGCCTGCACAGAGGCTGGTTTAAATTCCCACTTCACAGCCAGGCACTGTCACCTCTGAGCCCTGCACTTTGGGAGCTGCTTTCACACTGTATGAGGAGCAGGAAGAACATGTGGTTAGGAGAATACTCCTGATGGCACCTCCTCCATGCAGCTCCCAGGCTCTCTGACCATGTGTGAGCTCTACCAGGACAAACTGGAGAGAGGAAAAACACTTCTTGGAGAGATCTGCCTGGACTCTGGCATCAGATCAGCCTCCACACCTGTCCTTCCCACCCTGGACTGTCCCCTCCAGGATGTCCTTGCCACACGCCTCTGTCTGGGCTAAGAGCAGCTCCTGCGGAGCCCCTGTTGGATGGGACACAGGGCTGCTTTGGGGGCATAACAAATTGGTGTCCTTCATGTGTCTGACCAGCTGGGGCTGCCCAAAGTGGCCAGGTGCTGTGACACACCTCTGGCCTCCGGCACCAGCCCTGGCACTCACCTCTGAAGTGGGAGGTAAAGGTAATGATCCCAAACTCCCAGAACTGGCTGGTGGTTACCTCTGGAGGTCTCCAGACCCTCATCCAAAAGACAATCAGTGTTAGTGGGTTGCTCATGGCTTTGTCCAGTCAAGAACTGGGAACAGTGTCCCAGGAGAGAACAGGTACCCCTCAGCAAAGAGGGAGAGGTTGTCGCTGTGGCTGTGCCCCACAGAAAAAGGCTCTGGGTGCATGAGCAGAACTGATGCCTTGGGATAGCTCAGCCATGGGGACACCTGTGTCTGTCCTTAACCTGCAGCTTCTCTGCACAGGGACCAGGGCAGACAGACCACAGGCTGCCAAAGACTGCATTGTTTGAGCCAATTCCTGGTTCCCAAAGCTGCTGATTTGCCCGCAGGACCCCCATGGCAGCAGCAAACCACACACTGTGTGTCCTGGCTGTGCACAGCTCCTGCTGATGCTGCAGCTGATCATCCACCATGCCCTGCACCCACCGGAGCGATGCCAGCAGAGCACTGGGATCAAAGCGGGCTGTGGGCAAACAGCTGAGGTGGGGCAGTGAGTAAGGGATGTGGGTTGTGTTGGAGCTCCATGACAACCACAATATTTGGGTACCGCCTCAGCTCGCAGCACCCACTGGGAGCCCTGCGTGTGGTCATGCTCCGGGCTGCCAGGGTGGGCAGTGCTGGCATGTGGCTGCTCCAAGGGTGTCTCACTGGGCCACAGGTGCTCGCCACAGTCCCTGACTCACCAGAATGGTTGGCATTGTCTCCTCAGCCTGGGCAGTGGCCTTGGTCCGTGGTGTCACCCACCAAGAGGACAGTTCCTCTACGGAGGGGCACGGTGGCTGTGTGGGGCAGGGGAAAGGGCTGTAGAGTAAAGCAGAGCAGGGCTGCCAGGGGGCAACGGGTGGTGGAGAGACCTCGCGGGGTCATGGTGGGGCCTCGGGCGTGCTAACGGGACCTTGTGGGACAGCGCTGGGCCTTTGTAGGGTGATGGAGAGACCTTGTGAGGCGTAGGAAAGACCTGGTCAGGTGCCGATAGGGTTTCGTGGGGAAGCAAGAGGGTGTCCCAGAGGTGGTCCGGGTCGGCTGCCCAGGCTCCGTCTCCCCGNGAGCGGGGGTCGTCGCTGCCCCGGCATCCCCCGGCCGCCGGCAGTGAGCTCCCAGCCGGACGGGGAGAGCCCCGGCTGCCGCTGCGGGGCCGTGCGGGCCGGGGCGGAGGGAGCCCGCGGGAGCGCGAGGCCGGGAGGCGACCGGCGGCATCCCCGCCCCGCCGCGCCTCCTTAGCGACGGTCGCCGGGCAACGCCCACCCTCCCTAGCGACGGACTTAGGGACCACTCCCCGGTCCTCGCCGCGGCTCGGGGGGCCCATGCCGGCCTCTCTCGCCCGGGCACGCACCGCGCGAGGTACCCGCCCTGCACCTCGGGGTGCCGGAGCCTCTCTTGAGTGCTGGAGCTCCCCCGGGTACGGCCGCACCCAGTCCTTCCAGACCGAGATGCTGTGGGTGCTCGGCGCGTGGTGAAGGATGCTGAGCCACCAGGGCGAGGCTGGCGAGGCGACGGCAGGAGGGGAGCGGGATGGGGCGGCAACAACAGTACCACACGGGGTGCAGAGACCTGTTGGCAACTTGGCACCCTGCAGGGCATCGCGCTTGGCCCAGCCCTGGGGGCAGGTCACAGAGCTGGGGTGCTGCCAGCTGTGCACTGGGGGATACAGGCAGGGGAGAGGTGGGGCTGAAGGCAGGCGGCGGTGCCGGTTCTCCTGATCTGCGAGCGGGAGGAAGGCGGACGCATTGCGTCATTCCCGGAGAGTACTCCCGAGGGGACAGGCTGATGCACTCACTCCCCGCCAGCCCCGGAGCCGACAGCCTCGCTGCTGACAGCTCTCGACCAGGAGCCTCCATTCCCCAAGACACGTTCTTGGCTTTGGGCCTCGGGGCTCATCCGAAGCTGCCATCAGCCCTCACCCCACGCCCGCAGGCGCTGCCAACACTCCCATCCTGCTGCAGAGCCTCCACCCTCGCCAGCCTTCCTCCTCCTCCTCCTCCTCCTGCCCTCGAGGGCGTGCGAGCAGCCAGCTGAGCTCTGCCGTGCAGCCAGCAGGAGACTGGGTGGTGACAGGCCCATCTGCCCCTGTCCTGCAGCGCCATGGCCGGGAACGCTGAGATGGCATCCCTGGAGGAGAGCTTCCGCAAATTCGCCATCTATGGCGACACCAAAGCCACGGGGCAGGAGATGAATGGGAAGAACTGGGCTAAGCTGTGCAAAGACTGCAAAGTCACCGACGGCAAAAGCGTCACCAGCACCGACGTGGACATCGTCTTCTCCAAGGTGAAGTAAGTGACTTGGATTTTCAGGGCCTCCAGCCTCCTGGAGGGTGGGGATGCCTTTGCAGTGTGGGTAGGGTGGTGGTGCCTGGATGTGGGGGTCCCCACAGAGCTGTGCTGCCCCAGCTGTGTCCCCAGGCTTGGCCATCCCATTTGTCATAGGTCTACGGATGCTGTTTGCCGTGTCCCACCTTCAGGTGGGACATATGGCTGCTCCTGCAAGATCTAATAATAAATTAACCCAAGTTTGGGGGTGGGAGGCTCAGATTTGGTGCAGAGATTGTGTCCCTGCTCCCACTCCAGGCACTGGGGTGGGCCTGGTTGGCTCTGCCAGGTTCCCATGGCTCAAGAAGGTGCCACAGGAAGCAGAGGGTGCTCAGGGTTGTCCCATGTGGCGTGGCCCTTCCCTGGGCCCGGCCAACCAATGCCCAAGCTTGAGGAGCACTCTGGTCCATGGAGGTCACAGGGGTGGCTTGAAGGGCTAAAAGGCACCTGGAACTTCTTTTAGGGTCTGTGGGGACACAGTGACACTTCATGCTCCACACCAGGGTGCAGGAACAAGGATGGGTGGAGAGTCTGCTTCCTCCTCGTGCTCTGTCCAGACATTCCCTTGTTCCTGGGCTGGGCCAGGAGGAGCTGAGTGCTGGCAGGTTTTTGGGGTGCAGGAGGGCAGATTGCTGTGCCGCCCCAGAGATGAGGACCAGGAGCTCAGGGGAGAGATGCTCTGTGCACATCCTTCCAAATTTGACTGGAGGATTGATGCCTGCCAGGGGAGAGAGGGTGCAGGGCAGCCCAGGCAGGCTGGGAGCGGTGGGGATGGGTGCACTCCCCTGCTGACTCCAGCACCAAGTCCTAGAACACTTCCATGCACCCTGGTTTTTGGTAACAGGGACTTCAACAGCATGTGGCTGAAAAGCTCCTGGAGCTCAGCACCAGCTGTGCCCAGCCCAACCTGTTCAGCTGTGGCTGAATTTCAGAAGTGGGTGAGGGCCCTGAGGGTGGTGTAGGACAAAAGCAGGGTCTCTCTGATGCAGCTCATCCCATCTGGGGGCATGACCCAAAGATGTGCTGGTGGCAGCCTGAGTTTTGTGCTTGCAGAGGGAAGACAGCCCGTGTCATCAACTACGAGGAGTTCAAGAAGGCACTGGAGGAGCTGGCCCCCAAGAGGTTTAAGGACAAGAGCAAAGAGGAGGCGTACGAAGCCATCTGCCAGCTGGTGGCAGGGAAGGAACCCATTAACGTGGGCGTCACGGTGAGCACGGAGCCCCTCGGCTGCTGGGAGCAGGAGTGGTGGTCAGGAGGGAGGATGGAGCTCTGTACACAGTGTAGGTGCTTTCTAGGAGACCCCATGGCCCTTGGTGGGTGGAGGGGCCTGGGGGTGGCACAGGGCACGGGGGGCACAGCAGGGTGCCAGGAGCTTGTGTGGGAAGGGGATGGAGCATCTTCTTGACTGCCACGTCCCATCTCCCCACTGCAGAAAGCCAAGACAGTGGGAGCCGTGGAGAGGCTGACAGACACCTCCAAGTACACGGGCTCCCACAAGGAGCGCTTTGACGAGAGCGGCAAGGGCAAGGGCAAGAGCGGGCGGGAGAACATCGTGGACAACAGCGGCTACGTCAGTGCCTACAAGAACGCGGGCACCTACGACGCCAAAGTCAAAAAGTAGGGACGGGTGCCCGTGGCGCCACCGCCCCGGTCCCTGCCGTGGGGTCGGTGCACAGCCCCGGGACGTGCCCGTGTGAGGTGGGGCCCGGGAGGCTGCGCTGGGGCCAGCCCCAGGCTGGCGGGGTGTCGGCCGCCCGGCGCTGGGGGTCTGGGGGAGTCTGGGCTCTGCCCCAGCGCTGCGTCCGTCCCGCCCTGTGCTGTGATACCCTCCCGCGTCCCCCGAGCTGTCACCCCCAGCCCCACGCCGTACTAACAGCACTGCTCCTCAGGGCTCCCCCGCCCGCCGGCACCCAGATCTTCCCTACCTCAGCCGCGGCTTTCGGGGCACCCTCCCTTGTCCCACCGGGGACCGCAGCCTGTCCTCCCCTCCGGGGGACCTGCCTTAACCCCTCACCAGTTACACCACAGCCTCCTCCTTCCTTCCCCACTGGTGCCCTCACCTCGAGGCTGCCTGACTTTGCCGCTTGCCCAGCACGGCGGGAGGCTCAGACCCTGCGGTTTGCGCCGGAGCTGCCGGGATGCTCCTGGCCCGGCCCCCGGATGCACCCTGGGAGAGCTTGGTCTTGCCTGGCCATCGGCAAAGGTCTCCGACCTGAATCCCCGTGGCCTCCTGCTGCCTTCGTGAAGCCCAAACCAAAGGATGCTGCAGACCCACGCTGTAACCCGGCTCTGCAATAAACCCCGTCCGCACTGACGCTCCGGTCTGGTTGTGTTCATGGACCGAGGGGGCTCGGTCGGCCACGCCGCCCCAGGGCAGCTGTGCCGGGGGCTTGGCCCTGGCCACCGAGGATTTTGGCAGCTCCTGGCCGGCCCCGAGTTGCCTGAGCAACCGCAGGCACACAAACACGAGCGCCTGGCTCCCGCTCCTGCTCTGTTTGCAACCAAACACACGAGCTCCTGGTAACGATCCCTGGGAACAGGCTGGGCTCCAGGATGGGACGGCAGCTCCGGGATGGGATGGTCACTCCGGCGGGTGCATGAATCTGGGTGTAGGCGCTGTGACCCCGATCCCAGGCATGGGCTGAGGCTGCTGCAGCGCTGCTGGGGTGGCGGTGCCAGGATTTGCAGCTGCATATCCACCTCCGGGGTCATCCATTCGGAGCCAAGCTCCCTAAATAGCCCACAGGGGTTATTTCCAGGTGCCTCAGCTGTGCATGTTCAGGCCGTGAGGGATGTGCCAGGGGCACACATGTGGCTTGGACAGACTCACTCACTGCCAAGGCACAGCACTGCACGTCTGCACCCCAGACACCTGCTTTGGACGACGCAGGAGAAGGAAGAGGTTGTCTTCCTCCAGGCTGGATTGAGCCCAATCCCCATTGAGGGTCTACCAGTGGAGAGTGGCTGGACTGAGGGTTGGAAGAAATTATCTCTCCTTTCTCCTTTGAGCAGGTCAGAGGGAGTTTGTGGCTGTCTACCCTGAAATGCTCTTTCTGAGCATCCAATGCTCCTCCAAAAAATTGTTGCTTATGAGGGGAGAAGGGGAGGGGCTTTATCTCTTTGCTGACTCCATTGCCCAGCTGCACAAATGAGGTGCAGAATTCCCAGGGCCAGGCTGCCCTGCATACCTTGAGGTCTGGGAAGGTGACTCAGCGCTGTCCTTGGAGGTTTGGAAAAGGAAAAATATTTTGGGAAGAGGTAAGCAGGTCAGACTCCACAGGCCTCATCCCCTGGCTGTGTGTGGCCCTGATCAGGACCTGATTGTGGAGCACAGGAGCTCCCGTGTAGGGACAGCTCTGAAGGGGAGTTGCAGGTGTTGATGTGTTTTTGGTACAGGGAAATTAAGACTGGGAATCATAGAATCCTGGAATTATTTTGGTTTGGAAGGTACCTTAAGGACAACCTCATTCCAATCCTTGTTCCATGAGCAGGGATGCCTTCCACTACACCAGGTTGCTCCAAGCCCTATCCAACCTGGCTGTGAATATTTCCAAGGAATGGGGTATCCACACCTTCTCTGGCTAGCCTGTGCCAGAGCACCACCCTGCTGCTGAGGTGATGGATCATCCAAGGCAGGGACCGCGGGATCTCCCCGGACAGCCAGCTCTGCTGAGCCTCCCCATCTCTCCCTGCTCTGAATCCTGAGCAGAAGCAGCTTCCTCACAGCCCGTGAAGCCACAGCAGAGATCAGGTAACAGCTCACAGCTCTCACAGCTCTCACAGCTCTCACCTGCTGCCACACCCCCATAAAGATGATCTCCACCCACTCCTCTTCACCTCCTCCACCACTTTCTCCACGGCTTACGTGGAATTTCTCCCCTCCAGCCTTCTTGGTTCTCAAGGAGGCAGCTCCAGTGCTCCTTGTGTTCCCAGCATGGGAAAGGCATCTCAGTCCTGCCAAAGCAGCTCCAGGAGAATTTGTGCCAGTAAAGACCAATGGGATCTGTTGCCTGCAAAATGCCCCAGATTGGCCTGAAATAAATCATGTCCTCTGAAGTGATGGGACCAGCTTTCTGGGAAAAGCAGGATATTGATCTGGGTCTTCATCAAAAAGGGGAATCTTACTAAAAACCATTGTAGTGATCTTCTGAGAGTTGTTGGCCGTGTGTGCATGCCCAAGGCTCCCCCATTCATCCTTGCAGGAGGGTCTGAATGCTCTTTAGAAACAGCATCTGCAGCACTGTGGCTGTGACCTGCAGTACAGACACATCACATGGCTCCTGAGAGGGGTCAGATCCAGGGGGAGACACAGCTAAGTGCAAGGAACACTTGGCCTTTAAACAGCAGTCTTCCTGAGCAGTGTGGGCAGGAAAGCAGAGGTTCCTGGAGTGGCTGGCAGTGGAGCACAGGACTGATGAGGAGAGGCTGAATTGGAGTGCTCAGCCCTTGAGAAGACCCAAACCTGAAGGAATTTCACAGGACCAGCTGCTCCAGCTCTTTCCCCAGTGAAGCCTGAAATGGTGCCAGGGGCTGCTGAGACAGCAGAGACCTTGGGGCATTAGCTGCAGCTCTACTCTGTGTGATGAGAAGTGACACTGCCCAAAGCAAAGGGCCTGCAGCCATTTCCCTGCCCTAATGACCTTCCTCTGGCCAAGCATCTGCTCGGAGCTTGGCTCCACAGCAGCCCAAGACAGACACTCTGCATCCAGCCTGCAGTTCCCTGGAAGCAGAGGAGCCAGCAGGAGGAAGGTGTCTCAGTGTTTGTGTTGTGTGCATTGATCCAAGCTCCAGACATGAAGAATTTTTCTCCTTCCCACTTGTCCCTTCCCCTTGGCCACTCTCTGGCCACGCTCCCACAGTGGAGAGACACACCAGACCTTGCTCCCTGTGGTGCCCTGCCACCACAAACTGCCCCCTCCTCTGGGTTTTAGACAACCAGACTCTCTTACAAGCTGCCATCCCCCCTTGCCACTGAGACGTGCAGCCCAGGAAGATCAGCTGGGTGGTTGCAATTAATCCAGCTGTAAAATGTGTTTTCTGCCTGCAAGGTCCCTTCCCTAAAGAGTTTCTAAAATCATCTGGGGTCATGGCTAGTGTGCTTCATGCTTTGACAGCAAGTTGTGTGCTGGGGATGAGGAACTGGCTCCTCTGAGAGGTCATTTTTCTCTAGGATGAGCAATTTGACCAGAGATGCTGATGAGGATGGATCACCCTGGTCCTTAAGGAAGTAGATTTGTTCCCAGAAGAGGGCGACAGTGGATACCAACATGCCCAGAGAGGTTTTACCCTTTCTGTTCCTGTGCAGGATCACCAGGAAGAGCTCATATGTTGCCCAGACATCTGCTCCCCAGGGAACATTCCTCCTGGTCCATGGTCTTGGGCCAGCCAGAACAGCTTCCCTGTGGAGCTGTACCTGCCCTGCTCCCTCAGTACTTTTCCATTTCACTGCTAGCCTGATGGACAATGTTTTCCAACACACAGAGACAAGGCTGTAAATCCTGTTCAGACAAGATTCAGAGTGCAGCTTCTATCACCTAAACTCGAATTCCAGCTCATCCTGTCAGTGCCCTGAGATTGGTTTGACCACATGTGTTCCAGGCAAAACTTCACTGCCAGCCACGTGCTCCAGCACTGTGCTGGAATATTGATTCAGTACCCTATTAGATGGAATTCAATTAACTAAATTACCATCTTCCAGCATGGCATGGTTCCAGATAAAATGTTATTATCCAGGACTCATCCCTGCATTTTGTTAATGCAATAACTGCGTCAGAGCTGTAAGAACACAGGGGAAGATGGGAGCAGGAAGATGCAGAGAAAGAAAACAAAAGGCAAGGTTTGGACTCACCAGGTTTAAATACAACATGAGATACCATGCAAGGTGAAACTGAACATGATCCATGTTTCACGTCTGGGTTGTTCCCTGTACAGACCACAGTTGTTTAAATGCTCAGAACTCCAGAACCACCCAGAGCTGTGTGCTGATGCCCATCTTCCTAGTGGGGACACATTTCCCATGACTGGTGCATTTCTCAGCTGGAAGAGGTGTTTTGGGACCACTGTGGCAGCTCTCTTTAGTCAGCTGTGGCAGCAGGATGGTTTGTGGATAGTACAGACCTGGGCAGGATTTTTGCAGAAAAATAATGAAATGGTAAAGCAGGCATTTGGGAGAGGGCACCTGCTGCAAGGATATTTTTCCAAAACTGATCCACTGATTTCATCATGGAACCATAGAATGTTTGGGACTAGAAGGGACCTTAAAGATCCTTTAGTTCCAACCCCTTGCCATGGGCAGAGACACCTTCCACTATCCCAGGTTGCTCCAAGCCCCGTCCAACCTGACCTCAACCACTTCCAGGGATGGGGCAGCCACAGCTTCTCTGGGCAACCTGTGCCAGGGTCTCACCAGCCTCACAGGGAAGAATTTCCTCCTAATAGCCAATCTAACCCTGCCCTCTGTCCATTTGAAGCCATTTCCCCTTGTCCTGGCACTCCAAGCCCATGTCCAAAGTCCCTCTCCAGCGCTCTTGGAGTCCCTTTAGGTACTGGAAGGTCCTCTGAGGTCTCCTCCTCTCTTCTCCAGGATGATTTCTATTTATTCAAAATCACATTTTAACACATTTGTACTTGGAGCTCTAAGTTTGTAGCCCAGAGCTCTGTATTTCAAGACCTGCAGCTACAGCCAAGATTCATGTTCAGATTTCACGCAGAGCTTGTTGACAATCATTAATAACTGATAGAAACTGTTCCAAGAGACCAATAGCATGTGCTGAGACAGCTGGAAGCACATCAGTGGAGCTCTGTGCTTGCAAAAGACAAGTCTCCTCTCTCTCATTTTGACCTTAGATATTTTTCTAGGAAAAAAAAGGTTTCATCAGGCCCAGAATATTCCTGGTGTGCTGCTCACTGAACCGGCATTTTCATGGTTTGGCTTAGAAGTCTGTGACCAGTTCCAGCCTCATTAAGTGTGTAATGTGTCAGTGGTCAGCAAAATAGCTCTCTGCTGTGTCCCAAATCCATCCATCTGCCAGCAGTGGGGGGCTTTACAAGAAGCAGACATGACTGGAGGAATTCTGCTGGGACACAGGTACCACAGGTGAGCTGTCCCCTGCCTGTGGCCAGGCCACACTTTTGCCTGTCCTGCACAACAGCCCTGGCCTCCTGTGGTTTTGTCATTTGTTTCAATTCCAGTCTTGGAAGTAACACCTGGGAACTTGGACATTTTCCAAAACTCATCTGAAGGAAATGCAGGGACAAGGGTGGGTGAGCTCACAGGTGCTGCTGTTCTGAGCAAGTTTCTAACAGGCTGAGCTCCCCTGAGGGACAAAAGGGACTGTGGGATCCAGCAGCTGGAGGTTACACCCAGCAGAAAATCTCCAGGGCTGCCTGTGAGAGGCTGCACATTCCATTTGCAGAAAAGCTCATTTTGGTCCTCCAGCAGCCCAGGTATCCATCCTGTGATGCTCTGGCTTCCTCAGAGTGACCCCATCCTTGCTGTACCATGACTCCAAACTCCTGGGAAATGCCAGTAGGGCACAGCTGGCCCTGGCACCACATGCAAGGTGTTGCTCTGCATCAATCCTCGTGAGCCTTGTGAACCCCATCAGCCCCCATTTACTCAAGACCCAGGATCTCTGAAGGATCCCAGCATTTTTCTTTACTCTCTGTGGGTGTTTGATTCCTGGAGATGCAGTAGCTGGAAGCAGCAGCCTGATCCATCTCCTGTAGGGTGGAAGCTGCAACATTGTTCCCCTAAAGCCTTTCCTCCAGCTACTGGATCAGATAATCCCTTTGGGATGAGACAAAACATAAGAACACAAACCCCAAATCCCCAGAATCACAAAGGGTCATAAATGTTACAAGAAATTAATCACTTTTGTACAGTTTTCCCCATGTCTGGAAAGTCTCAGAGCTTTCCAATGGTGCTGCTGAGCCCTCGGAAGCAATGAATGCCCAGGAGTGTGACATGGTGTGAGTTTAAGCAAACCCTTATGTCACTGCTTTGAAGTCTGTCTCAAACACACTTCTAAAGAAGAAAAAAAAAATTTCCAAGCAATCCTGCATAGGTGTGCAAGAAAAAAAAAACAAAAAACAAAAAACCCACCAAAAAAACCACCCAAAAAAACCCAACATACCCCCCCAAAAAAAACAACCACCACCACCAACAACAACAACAATAAAAAAACCAAACAAAAAAAACCAAATACAAACTTAAACAAGCAGTAAAATCTCAAACACACCAAGATAATCCAGAGTTTTGGCAGGAAGCTCAGGTGATGTCAGGAAACAATTCTAAACAGAAATGTTTCTATGGATTTTTTTTTTTTTCTGAGGTCTAATAGGAAACAGATTTTTGCTTTGGATTTAAACGCTGCCCTGCAGCATCTGCAGTGCTCTCCCTGCCTTATGCATGTCAGGAGCAGGAGGGTATGGAGCAGAAGGGGGAAGCCCAGCATCCTCCTGCTCACATTACTGATACAGGTTTAGCCTGTCTTGGGACAGCCCTGCAACATCATTTTCTTGGGATTATTACCCTGCAGACTTCAAGGTACATCACAAAACCCATCGAGGCTCCTGTCCATCGAGGTCCATCCTTGCACCCTCATAAATCCAGCTGCAGAGGACAGCAGCGACCGTTTGTTTATGCAGCGTTTATTTATCAGTCGGGTAATAAAAATATCTTCATTTTATGTTTTAATTTTTTTTTTTTTCTGAAAACATTTCCCCCTTATCCTAAACCACCTGGTGGCTGCCCTGCTTCCATCCTCCCTGTCAGATCTGCAGTCTAAAAGCATCTAACAATGCTTCTGCATCGATGCTTTCTGCAGTCAAGTCGGCCAGCAGAGAATGTCAGAGACACCAGCGACTCCAAAATCATAAACTTGACACAAAAACCAACCTCTGAACCACTGTCTGGAAAGCTTATTAATAAAGAAATTAAAGAAATTATGTCAGCTGAGACTTCCAGTAGCAACACACAGAGGTGATAATGGGTAAACCTAAGGGAATGTTCAAGATGTGCAAACCCATCCCCGAGGTGTGACACAGCCGCAACTAGAATTGCAGTTATTATTGCACAGATTTATTTAGATATTAATATTTAATGTAGAAATTATTAACAAATATAAAATAAGGATATTAACACGTGGAGTTAGCCTGTGTTCATATTGATGCTCTTTTTTTAAATGCTGATCTTATCTCCAGAGGAAGCTTAAAAATATTATTTTGAAAAAATAGTTTAAATATTTAAATATTAATAAAATATTAATGCATGCTAATAAAATATTTATTAAATACTGACGAGCACTGCTAGATCTTTATCTAAAGCCCTCTTTATTTTTTTAAACTAAAAATCCCTCATGATCAAATTGATTAGTTAATTTATTAGCTGTGATATTCCAGGTTTCCTTGGCATTTTTTATTCTGTGGGTCTTGCTCCTCACCTGTTTCCTGTTCTAAGAGAAACAACAAAACCAGCATCTAATTAAAGAGCTCTGTCACGTTAGCCCTGTGTTAATCGGCTTTTAAATAAATTGCAGCCCTGCCCCTTCCCCCAGGCCTGAGGGGGTGGGATGAGGAGGCTCAAGCCGTGGCTGGGAGCAGGGGGAGCCCCCTCTGAGCAGGGGGGAGCTGCTGGCTGGGCCCTGGCACCCATCAAATGCTGCCTGAATCCCCTCAGCAAGGGCTGGGAGTACTTTCCTTACAGCAGTGGTGCCGTGAGGGTGTTTTGGTGATTCTGATGGATTTCTTCCACTGGCCCCTAAAACTGGGTGAGCCCCAGAAATACCAAGATTTTAGTATCCGGTTGTTTTTCTTAAAATTTTCCATCTTTCTTGCTTGAACAATATCAGCAATAAGAAATGGATGAGCTTATCTTTCAAAAGATAACCTTGTTCTCCATATCATCTTTAATTATCACTGCACTCTGGAGCTACAAGCTGTCTCTGGAAGCTACTGAGTTTAATTCTTGCATCCATTTACAGAGGTTTTTTTCCCCCCCATCCTTTTCCAGAAATGCTTTTGACTCTCTTTTCTGGGCCATTTGTATGAGAAAAGCTTAAAAACGTTCCAGACATCAGGTTGTTCTAGAATTCACAGGTTTGTTCTTGCCCCTCAATATGTTTTCTGTGGAGGAAGCAGAGAGCATTGTGGGATCTGCTGAAGAAGAGTTAATTAATTTTAATGTCAGTGACTGGTATTTCTCTATTCCCAAAAGTAAAGTCACTCTGTTTCCTGAAACTCTGCTGCGGAAAGAAGCTCCTGCACAGGGTAAGTCTGATAATCATAAATTATTCATTGACCAACACAGTTTAGTGTTTAGGCACCTTCATTTTTACACACAGACCTTAAAGTTACCTTTTCTCAGCTCTGTTGAATTTATTGTATGACCATTAATTCTGCAGATGAAGCTTTTCTTGCAGGCAAAGTGGGATTTTCTATGTGTTTTTTCTAGGCTTTTTTTTCATTCTTAGATAATACTGTTTGCAGAAGGATGCCAAAGAGTTTATGCACATAATTTTATCAAGGCTCCTGATAGGTATCCAAACAAGCACTTGGCACATTCAACTCATCTGCCCTGGTTGGTGAGCACAGAAACTGTTCCCAATTTCATGCTTGACCTTTCTATAAGAGCTCATTTAATGGTCATCACTGGGGTTTTGTTTTTAATTAACTACAGTTAAAGAAAGCAGCTGTTCTGTCTGAGGACAATTTTACACTGCCCCATCTTATTGAATACAAATGTTTTAATCTGGAAAAGGTGGTGTTGCCCTTTCTGCTGCTCACTGAGAAGGTTCAGTTGGCCTGAAAATTAATTCATCCTAATGGGACACCACTGGACTTACTGTCATGTGCAACAGGAGAGTGACAGTTCTTCCTCTTTCCCTACTCTGTATCTGTGTAAGTGAAAATATTAAATGGGTACCTCGAACAAAGATTTGATTTGTTATATAACTATGAGTATTTTTTTTTTTAATTACAATGTAATTTAGTCTTGTGCTAGTGAAGGGTGAGTTTGTACATCCTGGCTGGATGAAATCACTATTTTCAAACATTAATATTTGCATTCCTTCCAAGTTTTATCTAAACTCTGAGTTTCTTCTGATTTCCATTTTTTCCCCCATTTTTTCATTTTTTCCCTTTTCCCCCTTTTTTTCCTTACAGAAATGTCTCAAAAATGTTATGCTGCTTGAGATTACTAACACCAAATATTAACATTTTGCATTTAACATTTTTCTCTCTTTTCTTTTCTTTTCTTTTCTTTTCTTTTCTTTTCTTTTCTTTTCTTTTCTTTTCTTTTCTTTTCTTTTCTTTTCTTTTCTTTTCTTTTCTTTTCTTTTCTTTTTTCTTTTCTTTTTTCTTTCATTGTTTAAAGATGTTCCCTCTTCCAAAGGCTGGGAGAGGAAGACCAGCAAAACTCAGCTGTTTATTAGTGCATTAACAAACTGTGCACCATCACATTTACCATGAACCTGCTCAGGGATGGCCAGGAACACATCCCACTGAACCAGAATTCTTGCATTCCCCATCCCTGAAGTGTTCAAGGCCAGGCTGGATGGGGCTTAGAGCAACCTGATCTATTCTAAGGTGTTCCTGTGCATGGCAGGGGGTTGGAACAAGGTGATCTTTAAAATCCTTTCCAACCCAAACCAGTCAGTGATCACACATTTGTGCACTATCTGCACATTTTCGACTAAAAGGAAAAATGTTTCCCTCTTCAGATTTTTGTGGGGTTGTTTTAGGGCAGGACCAGCAAAGTTGGGTTTGTCCAGCTGAAAAATGCTCCGTCTGCCCCCTCTGCTGGTGTCCCTGCTCTATGGCTGAAAAATGTTATCCAAAATAGCAGTGGTCAGAACTCGGGGAGCTTAGAGGGGAGGGCACTCTCCCTCCTCAGGCACAGCAATCTATTAGGTCTATAAAATGTATCAATCACCAGAAAGTGAGACAGCTTAAAACACCAGTGTCTTGTGAATATTCCACCACATCAGAATTCTTGCATTCCCCATCCCTGGAAGCATCCAAGGCCAGGCTGGACAGGATTTGGAGCAATCTGGTCCAGTGGAAGGTGTCACTGCCCATGGCAGGGGGGTTAAATGAGATGGTCTTTAAGGTTTCTTCCAACCCAATCCATTCCAGGATTTTATAATTCTGACACCTGAATGGCCAAGCTATGCCTGGGAATTGTTGGGAGTATAAACTGGGTAGGGCCAAGCACAAAGCCCATAACTTGCTAACAGAGAATCGTGTTCCTGGGAAGGATTTCCTAACAGTCCCCTGAACCCATCTTTAGGGGATTCCCTATGGAAAACGCCATCATGAGTTGTCCATGTGAGATGTGTCATGAGTATCAGGTTTTATCACCACTACCCCTCAGTAGTTAAAGGGGGGTGGGAAGAAGGGACAGAGAATGTCACTTATCCTGTAAAAGGACAATAGCTGGAAAAAGTATTGAAAATTCCAATTCTGACAAAGATTTCAGGGAACACCTCTGGTTTGGGAGCTCATTTATTTTGGTTGCATCCTCTCAAAAATTCCTCATCTACTTTGGGTTTCCTGACATGCAGCTCAGACTGTGGAAGTCAAGGTTGTCAATCGAAAGATTTCCATTTATGACAATGAAACCAAACTTTTTTTCTCATTGTTTGGGTGGCAGATAAGGAACAGGGGGAAATTTTTTTTGTGTAAAAATGACAGACACCTTCAGCCTCACCCCAACAACCTGCTGTGGGTTAGGTGTGATCAGAGGAATGTTACTGCACCCTGCCCCCAGTACTCTGAGGGGGTTTCAGACACCCCAGGGAAAACTGCTCCTCTCAGCAGTCCCCATCTCCTTCAGCAGACCAGGTTCCCATGCTGAAATCAAGACAAAATGCAAATAAGATTCATATAAAGAAAATAACCTTTATTAGACAAATCAATCAAACCCTGAAAAAACAGTGTCAGGTAAACAATAGTAAAGGTTTTTCCAGCAATTTAGAAACCTTTGAAACTGAGAAATTCCAGAAGTTTCATGTTCCTCTTGTTGCATTACTAAGTACTCTCCCTATTGTGACATGAGCTATTGCTATCTTGACAGCTCAAAAACCTTGCATTATCCCAGCAATTATCTCAAAATAGTAACTTGTAAAATATTCCCTGTATAACTGTTTCCCACACAATTTTGTACAAAGGTGTCAAACTGTATTCTTTGCTGTCTGAAAAAAGAACAAGGTTTAAAAACATCCAGCTTATTAAAAATAAACAAGTGTTTTATATACAGTACAGGAATTTCCAAACTTGAAGGAACACTGTCTCCAGGGTGGCTGTGGGGTGTAACAACCCAGACTGCCAAGGGGAGAAAACTGCAGTTAAATAAATTACCATCTTCCTCAGGCCAAATGTGGAACTTCTCTCACACCTGCAGGAGCCTGATTTACAGCTCTGCATAAACCAGCAGTAAACAGGAGATTGGCAGCCAAGTAACTACTGTTTCCAAAAATGCTAATTTTCATTTCCTCCAAGAACAGGGGGAGGGTGTCACAGCCACGCAGTGACCTGAGATGTTACTCATGAAAAAGCCACCTTGGAACACAGGGCTCGTTTGTCCTCCAGTTACGCTGTGTTACTTCAAACAACCTGCACCTAAGGTCTGGCATTCTAATCAACCCATCACACTCAAAACCTGTTGGTCTTGAATGCCAGCACCACCAAAGCTCTTCAAACAAGCCATGACAGTGGGACTGAAGTACCAGGAGAGGGGCTGAGTCAGAGGTGAAGCAAGGAGCCAGTCCCTGTCACTCCAAAACCAGGGACATGGTCAGGACAAAGCACAACAGAGGCTGAACGAAGCCACTGGAACCTGAGCCAGCAGGGAGAGAGAGAGAGAGAGACTTGCACTTTGACAACAGCTGCAGGGGGCAAGTGGCTGAAATTAGAGCCAGGAACCTTGGTGCCTCCTGAGCTCCACCAGACAGCTCCTTCTTCCTCACTCCTACTGACATCTCTGCTGGCTGCTCCAAAGCAGCTCCCTCTGTGTGTGTCAGCCTCCCCACCGGCATCAGGGGAGTCTCTGCCCGGGCACCTCCCCCTTCTCTGGTGAATGCACTGAGGATTTGCAGGTGGAGCTGGCAGTCGGTTAGAGCAGAGGTGGCACAGAAGAGTGGCAGAACTGACAGATGGTTATGAGAGAGATTAGCTCAGCACCAAGGCACTGGAAAAACCATCTGAAGAAACAATTCACTATAACAATGAAATTGCTTTTATTAGAATGAAAGTGTTAAGCCAAGGAAATAAATTATTGCTACAATAGACATATTTAGAACATATGGAAAGACATTAAATCTTGAGCTTCAGGTCAATATAACCCTGAAACAGAAAGTTATACTACTTTTTTTAAATACCTCAAATTCTCTTGATGCCCTTCCAGAAACTTTATAAAATGTGCAGCTTACACAACAAATAGTAACATAGTCACTTGTAATAAAAATCTGTACAACTCATAGCTTTAAAAATAATACACTTTTTTTTTCTCCAAACTGCTATGTTACTTAATACTTATAAATATAGGGCTAACGAGTTTTAAATGCCCAAGGTCCCATCCAACACCAAAGCTATTACATTTAGTTGACAGAAACCTTCCTGGGACTTCCCCCCAGGCAGAGGTCAGGTTTTAGGCTGTTTGAAAGAGTCTGATTATGGGCAAAAAATATCTTCATGTGAAGACTGTCTCCTTCTGCTGGTCAGAGGCCTGGGGTCTTCAGTGAGTTTGAAATGGCAATCAAACCTGGAACACAGCACCGTGCAATGGGTTAGACCAGCTGCACTCCCACGATGTGGCAGGATCCCACAGGTCCCTCTGTCCTGGCCAGCAGTGACTTTGCAAAACGCTTGAAATCCGCTGTTTGTCAGAGGTAAATTTTGGTGGGGAAAGGATGTTTTAGTGGAAGAGCCTTGCAGGAGAAGCACAGCTCTTCCCCCATGTGGAGATCTGCCTCTGTGCCTCAGGACTTGCCCAAAGGCTATGTGCTGCTGTCCCTGCTGCTCCTGTGGCCACTTCAAAAGTCTCGTCTGTAACCCTCCACAGAAGGGGCTCTGGATCTTAAATCTGGACCTTGGCTGGTTCTGTACAGCTGGTTCTGAATTCCTGCACCTGCAGGTCACGAGCCATGGACCTGTGTGGTGTCACTCCCCACAGGGCCCAAACCTATGAGCCATTCACCACCCTGTGCCTTGACCATTCCAGCCCAAACCCTGCCTCTCTCATGCTTGTACACCTCTGCTCCCGGTGAAAAAGGAGGCTCAGCCCTAAGGACAGAGAGGAAAAGGCTGAGCCAGGAGCAGGCTGCTCTGAGTGGGCCCTGACATGACATACCAAGGCCTGCCATCCATGAGCACGAGCCCTGCTTGGCTGCAAGTCCTGTGAGGGTTCACCCTCCTTGGATCAACAGCGATTTCCTCGCAGGCAAGGCATCCTCCCAAAATCACTAAGTACAGGAGCAACATCTGGCAACTCCCTCAGGACATCCTGACCATAACCTAGCAGGTTCCTCTGCCTCTGGTGAAGTACCATTTCCTTTGGCAATTCAAAGGAAATTGGGGGATAAATGCACCTTGGGGAGAATACTATGACTTCCCAAGGCAGTTCAGAGGAACTAAGAGCAGGATTTTGGCAAACAGCTACAAGAAACAGATTAGTGGTTAGACAGGTGGACAGCATTCAGAGGAAAGCAGCTCATATGAGCACTCAGGAGGTGGTCAAGCCTCTACTACCTGAACATGATTTTGCTTGTTTTGCTTCTGCAAGGCAGAAAGCATCAGACCAGCTGTTCAGAGTGTGGCTCCATGGGAGCTGCTCTTCTGTAACCGGATGAATCAAAGCCTCAGACACCAGTCAGGAATGCATGGGGAAAACTCGGAGAGAAGCTGAAGGTGAGGTTCCCCTGACTCAAAGCTACGGACAAACCTGACCAGCACTCAGAGCTGCTGGAAAATCCCCTGCAGGGGCTACTTACAACAACTCCACTTCCTGAGGCGGGGCCGAGGGGCTCACACTATTCTTGAGGGAGTTATGGTGACCTGGCCTGCTTTCTGCAGAAGAGAGAAGCCAGCATTAGTACAGGGTTAGAGGACAACAACATTAGGACACGATCTAGTGGGAAGAGAACCAGCTGAGAACTCTCAGGAACACAATGACATTGCAGAGCAACAGGCTCCCACTCCTCCATCTCATCATTCCCCAAAAATGGCCCAAACCTCACAGGAAAGGAGCTTGGCAGCATCTGCAGCAGAGCTCCAGCCATTCCAGGATGTTATATATGTACCCCAGCCTATGGCAGCATTATAGCTCCTGTTTGTGCAGCATCCCCTGCTTGTGAAGCCTCCAGCACTGCAGGTCCTTTCCAGCTTATCTCCTCAGGGATCTTGGCCACCACAGGGGTGGCTCCTGCACCAGAGGGGCTCTTGCCCCCCCCCCAGAGGGGGTGAGTCTCTGTGAGAGGAAATGTCACTTCCCCACAGTGACCCCGAGCCCAAAAGCAGCATCTTCGGTCCCCCTGTGCGAGGCAGTGGCTTGAACTGGGGAGGCAGTTGCAGGAACAGGCAAAGTGAAGAGAGTGTTTTGGCTGCTTGCACTTACTGCAGAAATGTACTGGCTGTTTGTGAACCTGGGTCTGCCCTCCATGGCAGAGCTGTGCTGTGGGCCTACAGGCATGTAGGGGGGCGAGCTCATGTCTTCACAGAAGCTTTCTTGTGGGACATTGGAGACACAGCCACTGTCGGAGCCACTGGAGCCAGCGGCTGACATGCAGTGCGATGACTCTGAGCTCTCTGTTGCTGGGGAAAGAGAGGAAGGTCACTCTGATAACCATGACTTTGGGCTGCATTTAACCCGTGCCACATACACTTGATAATGCACCCGTCTGCAAAGGCACTGGCCACACAAACCCACAGATCAGCCACGCTCCTGTCTGTGCCTCTTTAAGGCCACAGACAACAAATCAACACAGCACCAAGTCTGCCATGGGTAAGACTGCAGCTCAGCAGGTACTTTTTAACCCCTGCATTTGAGCTAACTCCCCCCAAGGAAGCTGAGACAGAGCTGGCCTAGAAGGGCAGGGCCCTCATGCTCTGGTCTGGTTAGGAGACAGGGACTGCTGTGACCCCAGAGAGTCTGGTCTGACCACACAGCACAGAACAAGGTGAAGGAATGATCCCACATATCCCAGGTGCTGCAGAACAGTGGGGCCATACGTACTCAGTGAGGGCTGGCTGCTGGTCTCGTGCTCCAGCTCATCTTCTTCGATGCAAGTGCCGATGTCAAAGGGGCGCCTGGGAGCCAGGACTCCTGGCAGCAGAGTCTGGTCCAGGTACATGTGGAGGTTGAGGGGCCCCAGCAGGGAGGAGGAGGAGGAAGGGGTGTAGGCAGTGGGGGTGCTGCCAGTGGAGAGCTGCGTCTGTGTCCTCTTGAAGGGGTTGGAATGGTCAAACAGAGACACTGCAATTGATGCTCTGGTCCTGGCACCTGCCAGAAAGCATACAAAAAACCCCCTCAGAACCGGTCTTGCCTCACTCTCAGGGAGCAAGGGAGAAGGCACAGCTGGCACCTACCTCTGCCTTTCATGATGTAATCGATAGCACGGTCATTGATAGCTGCCTCACTGGGTTTGATATCCAGGAACGGCTTGTTACCCACACCCATGGAGACCATCTCCTGCATACGGATTTCTGGAGAGGAAGAGACCCACAGTCACACTGTGAGGTTGACCCGACCCAACCCTCCCCACAGCCATTATTCAGCCGCAGGTTAGAGCACTCCCAGACTGGGCTGTTTCTGAACTGCTGAGATTAGGTCTGTTCTCCCCTTGCTCCCCTCCCCAGTGCTGTGGAGTCTCCAGGATCAAGCAGTCATGCCCTGCTCCGGCCACGTAGCTCAGTGCCATGCCACCTACTAGAGCCCTGCCAAGCGGGAAGCCTGCGGGGGACAGGAGGGACTTGGCCAGCGTGATTCAGTAGTGAGCTCCAGTAGTGGCCTAGATCACAGGGAGACCAGGGGCACAGCCTGTGCTTGCAGGACAGGGAACCCTCAGCATGGATCTCCTGTTTCTCTCATGGGGAACAGGTGGGTGTCTAAAATCATACAGAGTTCCCTGGGGATGAGGGGCAGGGAAGGGACATGCCCAGCCAAGCCCAGCACATGCTCCTGAGGCTGCATGCTGGCACACAGCTGCTTGCTGCACAGAGCTGCCTGGTAACAGGATCCAAACCTACTCAGGACAGCATGAGCTGAACAGGGCTCCCGCACCTTTTGCGGCACAGAAGGAATTCCAGGAAGGAATCACACCTTTATTGCGGGCTGCCTGCTGCCACAGGATCTTGGCAATGTCGCGGGTCCAGGCCTGCTTAGTCTCAGCTGAGCTGGCCTGGAGGATGTAGGTGTCGCTGGACTTCCGCCTTCGGAACCAGATCTCAAAGCGCAGGCCGCTGTCTCCAGAGTTCTCCGTCAGACCAATGTCTGCAGTCTGTGAGGAACAGGAAAAGCAAAGCATCAGCCGGACTGCATCAGGAGCAGGAGTAAACTGTTTGAACCTCGTGCTAGAGCTGTCCCCAGCGTGGCAAACCTAACAGGAAGGAGCCGGAGGGTCTGGACAGGAGCAGGGAAGTCCTGGACACAGGTGAGCACAGACAGCTCAGGCAATTCCCAGTGCTTCAGCCAGAATTAGCATCACTTCCCTGGCACGTGCACATCATGTTTACCCCACACCCCCTGGCCCTCAGAAAATGCTGACCCCACATCCCACAGCACAGAGAAGGCCTAGGCATTAATGTGTGAAATATTCCTTTCTGGCTTCACTGCATGGTTTGGAGGAGGCCTAGAAGTGGTGGGAGCAGCTCCTCTGCTGAAGGTGCTCCTGCTTCCCATTTCAGAGGCATGCACCGTGGGGAAACCAGCCACGACACCTCCCACACAAGAGGGCGCTGCACGGCTGCCCTTACCTTGAAGGAGCGCTTGTAGATATACACATCAAAGCCACCCTCGATCCTCTTGGGCTTGCTAAAGAGAATGAGGTCCTCAAAGAGGAAGACGTGTCGCTGGCACTTCCTGCGGCCCAGCCAGATGGTGAACTCGTCCTGCCGCACCAGCTGCCCCTGCTCCTTCAGGTTTACCTGGACACAGAGGACATCCTCGTAAGACTCCATCAGTAGAAGACCCCATCCAGGCAGCCTTAGACCTGAACTTGGAGAACAGGGTCCCACATGGCTGTAGCCCAGGTGGTGAAGAAGTGGCAGCTACCTGACATCTTAAGAGGGCTCCTGAAGAAGTCAGGCTGCATGGCACTGCTAGAGACCACATCAGGCTGAACCAAGTGGCTCCAAACTCAGGGGAGAGCTGGACCTTTCTCCTAGGTAAACCCATAGATGACCCTCTTCTGTCACCCTCTGCAGGGTGACAACTAACCTCTGGGGTGGCAACTGCAGGCACCAGCCAGAGCTTTCTCTCAGGGAGGAAATGAGTTCCGTCCACTGCCAGGAGCACATCTGCATCAGAAGGCCAGCTCCTCAGTTCTTCCTGACCCAGACTAACCCTACTCCACCCTGAGCCCTGAGATTTCTCCTTCCAGTGCTCCACTTTGCATGCCTCTCCAAGTCCCACCTAGACAACTTTGCTCTACCCTGGGCACTGGCATCAGTTTGAATTCTTGCAATCTGCCTGATCACCTTTTCACCAGCTCAAGAGATGAAAGATCCGAAGCAGCCTGCAGGATGCCATCTGCAAGGGCTGCAAGGCTACCTCCCTACTGGTAAGTATCTGGGAGCATGTTTATGACAAGCAGCTCACCCAGCTAAGGTACCAGCACCCAGGCTCTTCATCCTAGGAAATCAAGGAGACCTCCAGGCCCCACTGTTCCCTTGCCCCAGGCCTCAGCAGTCCTGCTTTACTGTACTGGCAGTCAGCACTCTGATCACTGGGGGAACCTGAGGGGAGGCTCACCATACAACCCAAAGACCCCAAGTCTAGAGAAGGGGAATGAGTGTGGCTCTGTTCCCCTGGGCAGGGGAAGACTCTGGAACGTACGTCACAGTCACGGATGGCATCCATGGCCAGCAGGTCATTTCCGTGCCGAAGCTGAAACTTCACCATCTCCTCAGCTGCACGGAGATAGCCCAGCTCCTGCTCTTGTGCCTCGCTGCACTCCTTGATCAGGTCCTTCAGGAGTAGGGCGTATTTGCTCATCCGCTGGATGGGTTTCAGCAGGTAGGAGGCCAGGTCCATCTTATCCCCCAGCTGCACCTGCTTGAGCTGAGAAATTCAGCAAGAGTGAAGGCAGCAGCTTCACCAAGGAGCACCCTGGGCCTCCAGGCAAGCACTGACACCTCTCTTGACTGGGGTACTGAGGAAAAATGGATACTCTTGGGGAAATGCAAGGCCGCAGGACCAATGCTGCTGTGTGCTGGGTTCCTTTCCCAAGCCCTTGCTGCACCCTCTGCCCAGTCCCTTCCATACAGCTGTGCAGAGAGTCGTGCCAGGGAGGCAGAGGGAGGAGCACTGAGCCTGCCTTAGGGAGGAAAGCTGGCTTTGCTAAAACAGATCAGTGACCAAATACACTGAGCAATCCTGACATAGGCAGTGGAACTTACCTTGAAGAAGGTATTCCCATGGCTGGCCAGCAGCGAGTCTGACTTCGGCTTGTTCTTGCTATACAGTGCATACATTCCAAACTGGTCTTTCTGCAGAAGAGATCCATCCTTGTGTAAGACCCATGCACCCAGGACATGGTGACAGCCATGAAGATGGTAGGTTACTCTAGGAGTTCTGCCTCTCCCAGGCTGCACCAGAGCCTCCTCTGGTATCAGGAATAACTTTGCTTCAAGCTCATTAAGAGCCAGGGAACGTTATTGCCTTCCTACTCCTAGAGTAGCTAGGACTTTTTGATTCATTGTCCTGCTACCCCTAGCCCCCTCCATACCCCTATAGCCACTGGTACCATTCACACCAGGTAGCAGCAAACGTGCATGGGGCAGCTGACCTTAAGGCCTATATCCCTGTGCTCCGGCCCAGCAGCCCTCTTCACCCAGAGTTGGTCTGTACCTCTCTGCTCACTGAAGTCATTCCCACTGTCACCACAGACAGAAATCAGGTAAGGGATGTCCCTGGAGAAGCAGATGGGCTTTAAGGAGCAGACATTTTGTTTCCCTGGCAGTGTCCCTTGATAGCAAAGCACAGCAGGAAAGGTACAGAAACCAAGCTCACGTCTGTAAGAGCCTGACCCCGGGGGCAAGGTGCTGATGCCTTACGTGTCGCAGGAAGCAGTGGCTGACCCTCAGTGGGTGATTGCAGCAGCTCTCAAGCTCTCGCAGGAAGTATTGGCTGTGGAAGTCATAGAGTTTCTCCAGGTTTCCAAAAATGACGCTGCGCTTCCCACGCAGGTCCTGGGGGAGGTCGAGGCGCTCCATCTCAGGGAAATAGCTGTCGATGATGTAGCAAAGCGAGCGCACGTATTCCCGCTCCGTGGTTACCATCTCATCGATGATGTGCCGCAGCTTGCTGCAACAGAAAACACTCAGCCTTGAAGGACCCAGGCTGCAGCTGGACTACAGCAGCCAGAGCGCCTGCAAAGCCCTAGACTATGCCTATAGAAGTGCTCTCCGACACCCAATGTGGAAATGAGATGATCCCTTAGCACAGTCCAAGCTCAGATACACAACTGTCCCTGATCCTGAGCACTGACAGGACTCAAAGGGAACAGCATCAAGCTATATCAGGGGAGGTTTAGGCTGAGGCTATTAGAAAAAGGTTCTTCACCCAGAGAGGGGGTGGTTAGGCACCTGAACAGGCTCCCCAGAGAAGCGGTCATGGCATCAAGCCTGTCAGAGCTCAAGAAGCATTTGGACAAGGCTCTTGAGCACAAGATGTGATTCTTGGGGTAGTCCAATGCAGTCAGAAGTTGGATCAATTATCCTTTTGGGTCTTCCTTCCAACTCAGGATATTCTGTGATTCTAAGGACCCAGGAAGAGCACGCCCAAGGCTGGCTGTGATTCTGACTCAAACTCAGCAAGTCACACACCCCTGGGCCCACCCAGTCCCTGCTCTGGACATAATGGGCTGCTCTGCAGATGGCTGCTCTCCTGAAATAACACTGACAGCAGAAGTCACAGTAGCTTCTGTGAGGAGTCAGCCTGATGACTTTGTGGGAAGCAATGTTAGCCCTGGGAGAACAACAGCTCTAGACCTAGGTGCTGTTGGGCTTGTCCTAGTAAAAGTGAGAGAATAAAACTGAAGTGTCCTAACACTTCAAGTGAACAGCAGTTCCTAGTACAAGTTGCTCTCACACATCCCAAAGGATGCCTCTTAGGTATTCGAGGTTTCCACTGTGAGGCAGTGTAGCACCAAACATAACTATTCCAATGCGTCCTTGCCTTCCCTGCCTTTCAGCTTTCCCTCAAGTCAACTCCTCTGGCTGTTCAGAGAACAGAGCAGCAGGAATGCCTCAGCACCCATGGACAAGGGACGCCTGCTGCACTGCTCCCTTGAGAAGCAAATTGGTCAGCCTCCTATGTGCTGGTGCACATTCCCTGCCATGAGCTTTTCTGGGTATCCCTAGGGTATCAGAGCCCCCTTCCAGAAGATTTCACTGTCCCCAGCCATTTCACTCAAGTAGTAATGGTGGTCCCCCAGCATCCAGCATTCTTTTCTCATCTCTGTCAGTAATTTTTTACTTTTATTTTAATCTTTTCCAGTGAGAGCAATTCAAACACCTGCCTGGAGACCCCTTGTCAAGAACAGCTCATATCCCTGGACTCTCCAAAGCCTAGGCACACACTGTAGTATGACAACAAAGTTGAGATTCTCAAGGACAGAGAAGGAAAACACCACAAATTCCAGCTGTTGGACACCCAGAGGTTTCAGCCCCAAGGCACAAACATCCTCTTACCTGTGAAGCTGCTGTCACAAGGTGCCGCAAGTGCCTCCCTACCAGTCTGGGTACAGCACTCCCAAAAGCATGGGGGACGATGCCCTGTGCTTCTGCTCTCCCACTGCACCTGTACCCCTGCTTTGTTAGGTCCCTGAATACTGTTTCTGCAATTCCTCATCCTTCAATGCTAGCAATGTTCAGAGACTCCCTATCCTGTCTGGGAACTGAACTTTCCTCTCTTAGAGGAATCACATTGTGAGGAAAGAGCCACAAATCCCATTTCTCTGTCTCCCCACCAAGGAAGGTACCAGATTATGTGGGGACATCCATGGGGGCTCGTTTAGCACCACACACACATACGCAGGGAAGCTGGAGCTACATCTCCATCTATCTGCCCTGCAACCAGTGCCAAGGTAACCAGCTCTACAGAGCTCCTCTAATCTCTGCTGGCTGCCTTTTCACCACCCTGAGAAATGGAGCACCAAATGTCACTGCCACTTACCTGCCCCAGCTCTTGGCTTCCGAGCCAGAGAGGCAGCCCCTCTGTCCCTCCAGCAGGCAGTCTGCAGCCCAGCTGCTCACAGCAGGCTGCCGCAGCGCGAACGTCCTGTCCACCAGCTCAGTGCTGCTCACCTCCAGCCCCTTAATGAACACACCAGTGTTGCCATATCTGGCCGGCTCGGTCCTCTGGCAGCTTGACCACAGGCTCTCACCACAAGGCAGGTCAAAGCTTTGGGCCTTCCGGAGCACCTTCCTGGGAGGCAGCTTCCCAGGGACTAGAGTAGATGCAGAAGGCTGCTTGGCCTCTGGGACTTCTGATATACTGTCCAGGTTTGGTTTTTCTTCAGGCAGCGTTGGAGACTTACAGGCCCTGGCAGCAAAAGAAATTTTGCTTGAATGAGGACCAGGGCTGAGAGCAGCCAGGCAGGCAAATTCTTCCCCAGCATCGGCATCGCCAGGGCAGCTCAGGGAGAGCGAGGGAGCTTTCTCCTTAGTCCACTCCAGAGAGCTGTTGGTTCTGTTGTAGACATGGGATGCGCTGTGAGTCCTGTCCCAGTGGGACCTGGAGGTGGCCCCCTCGGAGTGCCTCCGGTGGGACAGAGTTCCAGTCTCACTGCCAGCCTGGGGCTGCTCCCCGACAGCTGGGTTGCGGTCTGACAGCAGAGACTTCCTTGTTCTCAAGGCTGCTTCCAGTTTCTTTTCAAAAACCAGCTTGGTCTCCTGGCATTTAGACCATGCAAATTTCCACTGCTTGAGCCCCTTATCACTTTTCAGCTCACAGGCCAGCTCCTTCATCTCCTGGAATCGGGCATTACTGATGTCTGGGTGCTGCCCCTTGTAACTCTCCAGGCACTTGATCACATCTGCACAGTGCTCAGCAGAGCTGCAGTCCTCCATGCTGACACAGGCAAGGTGTCGCATCCCTTCCAAGGCCCACTCGTATGCCTGCAGAGTGAGAACAAAAAGTAACAGCCAGTCAGAGGGACTCAGCAAAGAATAACCCTAATTTGGTGCCTGAAGACAAGAGAAAGGATCAGTGTCTGACTACCACAGTTCCTCGAGTGTGGAGAGTAGGGGGGGGCTGCTATTGTCAATGGGGCTTAACAATTCAGCAAAACAAACAGCCCCTTATGCAAAGGGCTTCAGCTGTGCTGGCTGCTCTGCCACAGCCCCACCTCCCTGCCAGGTCCCTGTGAGCTGGCACCCACACTGCTGGGCACGTTTGTCCTCTCTGGGCAGGGGGGCCCAGGGAAAGCTGCTGCTAAGACTGTAGGAATTCACACCTCAGTGTGGCCCTGCTCAGTATAAAACCTGGAACTCTCCCTCCTCCTTTGCCCAGCCACTTTCACCACTGTCATGCAGGACAAGGTCAAGGGGGCACCAGTAAGCTGCAGGCAATGGGACTGCAGCTCTCTACACTGTTTTCCTGGAGCTGACAGCACACAGAAGCCTGGAGCTTCAACACAGCTGGGCTCTGTGGATCACCCCAAATGCTCTGACCCACCCTTGCAACAAGAAGGAATCTGAGACAGTGCAGCCTGTGCATTTTCTGTGCAACAAGAAGGAATCTGAGACCGTGCAGCCTGTGCATTTTCTGTGCCTGATGGCAGCTTGTGTGGTGTGCTGTGTTCTGCCTGCCTGCCTGGCTCTGCTTGCCACTGCACTACATGCTTGTGCTGGTTAGTCAAATTCTGAGCTCAGCAGTTTGTTTCTAATACTCCAGGAATGCTGGAAGCAGCTTCATGGGGCTTAACTCTAGCAGTGGTACATATGCTGGCCTTGCTAAAACAGTTCTGCTGCATCAGTCAACCAAGACAAGTGGGACAAAATGTGGTCCAATGACAAGTACAAGGGAAGAGTGAGTGCTTTATCATCATGGAAGAAATGGGGCTCAGTACCCAGACCTGTCTGTCATTGGTCAAAAGCAGAAGAAAGGCAAGCATCTGACTTAGGCTCATAAGCCACTATTTTCTCTATAAAGCAGAGATGGTAAAATTTAATGATAGAATAAATAAGATGTGACCAGCTGCCATAGGCCTGGCCAGGGAACTTTACTGCTTATCAGTGAGATGCAAAGGTGGGGAGAACACCCAGGACAGAGCTGCCTGGCATCTTCTGCCTACTGCCCAGCATCAGTGGATGTGCAGAAACACCACTGACTGCCCTGAAGCGACCCAGACCATCTCTAGCACTTGACCTGTCAGGCCCTGTGCACCTGTAGAGAAACAACACTTGTGCTTAGTGCCAGGAACAAAGTGACCATCTTTCCTACTTCCTGAGCAGCCTCACTGTAGCAACCTTCACTCAGCTTAAATCACTTACTTTTATGCAGCTTTGTACACCAAGAAAATTCACCCAAGCTTTATGCAAGCAGACTTTGCATCCTCATCAGGGACACGGTGGTCAAAGAGATCAGGTGCCAGGCTCACTCTCTGTTGGTGACAGAGACAGGCAGGGTAGAAGGTACTTCATTCTCGTGACGTTCAGTCCTGGATGGGGAAGGCTATAACAGCCAAGTACTGCTGTTTGTAGGAGAGCTGAATGGCAGGCAGCACAGCCTGCAGCCTTAGTAAGATTCCACAGGAGCTCCCACAGATTCTCTTTTGAGCTGCAGCTGCATGGCGTGCGTGCAGCGAGCCCCATTACTCATGTGGAGCAAGGAGCTGCTGTTCAGCGGCTGCTCAGAGAAAACACTTCTCAGCTCCACACAACTGCAGCACAGGACAATCAAAAGAGCAACAGCCCCCTTTCCTTCCCATCGCCTTGCCTAGAGCAGCAACAGGTCCCTGACCTGCCTCTCTCTTGATCCAGGCTTTATGCTCTAGACTTGCCCACTGCTGGGGGCCAGGAGGGGTGTGCAGATGCAGAGGCCATGTCAGATTCTGGTGAGAATCCTCATTTATCCGCGATGCAGAGGCTCTTCTATTCCCTGGAGATGGGAGCATTGCAAGGCGAGGTGAATCACTGAGTGCAGTGGAGCCCAGCAGATCTGCCCAGCAGTGACAGATGGCCTATTCTGCTGTGGGGTTTTGAGCTGCCCCCTCCAGCTGTACATAAACCAACACAAGCCCCTTCCAAGCTCTGCCCAAAGCAAGGCTTGGCCACCCGTCTGGGCTAAGAAAGGGCACATCTCACCTCTCCAGCTGTGGAGGTCAATGGGTGATCCTCACTGAAAGGCTGAGTGCTGGCTGCCTTTTGCTCAGTGATGGGAAAAACAGAGCTCAAAAGGCAGCCAGGGCTGTCAAAGAGGGTGCTGAGACCAATGTGCAGGAGAGAGACAGCCAGCAGGCCTGCCTGGACTTTACAGCAACCAGTCAGGAAGGCAGCTGCCATGTGAAGGCCTTATCTAAGGCTGAGGTACTCACTTCCATGCACAAATGGGAGGGTGAGAGAGAGAAAACAGATTTCTTTTATTTCTTGGAAACTCTGCAGATCTGCATGCAATTACTGTGAGGAGGCATCAGGGCTGCAAACCACACAGGGCGGCAGCCCCACCACCTCTCATCTTCATATGGTCTCTGTCTGTTCTTGGCAAGGACTCCAGGGCTGAGCAAAAACGACTCTCAGTCTCAGTGGTATTTCCTTCCATCCCCAGTGCCTGTCGCAGGCCAGCAACAGCTCAGCTTTGTTCCCTGCACAGTGGAGCAGCCCTCACACCCTGCAGCTTGCTTGGTAACATGCTAAGTGACCACCAAGGCTTTCTGCAGTCACATCATCCGCTTCAACTGCCCCTTTTTGCACATAAATGGCAGTCTTCTCCAGCGACCAAGTGTGCCCTCATCCTCATGCAGGCAGGGGTATTGCTGTCATCTGTCCCCCCAGTAAGGTTGCAAACAACACTCAGCCGGGCCAGGATATGACCCTCTAGATGAGGAGCTTTTGGGGAGCAGGCAGCCCTACAGCTTCCCTGCAGAGCTGCAAGAGCTGCTCAGATAAAAGGAGGCACCTGTGCGCAGGGAAGCTGAAATCTTCCCAACCATGTCTGGAACCAGGCAGGAAGGAGCCTGTACCTCCGCTTTTGATCTTTACAGGCAAGTCATTACTGAAACTCTCAATTACAGGATTAAAGACAAACATGCTTCCTGCATACACAGGACTGACCTATCCTGCAACAGGCATCAGCAACAGGTTGGTCCTGCCAGGCTGCTCGGGAGAGGCTTGGGCTCTCAGGGACCTGCCGTGCTGTAAGGAAAAGCCTGGGACTTCACTGGATTATGGTGCAACCCTCAAGCCCATCATCCTCTGTCAGTCCCTGATTGTTTCACCATGGACAAGGCTTGCAGCACATCGTGGACAGGAGCTCCTGGAGTCTGTTGGGTTTGGCACCACTCAAGTACCACCTGCAAACACAGGACCAGAGAAGCTGCTCAGCCCTGGCTCAGGGCACACTGCCAGCACTGGAAGCCTTCCAGGAGTCCTGGATTCTCACCTGAGCCAGCACTCAGGAATTACACCTCTCCAACCCAAACCTATCACAAACCTATCAGATTCCTTGCATACTCAAGGTTAAGTCATGTCTAAGACACCTTCTGGGTAGCCAAAACAGGGAGCAGACACTGTGCATCTCACACATATGCTAGAAGGGGCAATTTCAGGGGGCGTGCCTTAGTCCAAACCGCTTTCATCCTCTCCTGTGGTGAGATGACTGTAACTATATTTTTCTCGACAAATAGGAGACTGAGTGTCTGAAGAGGCAGAGGTAGGCAGATCAAAAATGCAGAAGAAAAATGCACTTGGGTGGGTGAACTCTGCTGTGAGAAAGTTTCCTTCAGAATCTCAAGTGACTGCACAGTGCAACTGAGACTGGGGTGATGAAAAGTCAAGACTGGTCCTGGTGGGAGCAGCAATACAGGGAGGGATGGAATCATGGTTGTGGGTATGATGACTGAAGCACAGCAACAAGACAGACCAAATTTCTCACTCCTCTGTGGGGATGCCCAAAGACTACTAGCCCCCATCTCACTTGCTGTCTACAGTTCAGAGAGGGGGAAGCAGCACAACAGTTAGGAACACTGCCAAGGACAGCAAAAAAGAAACCAACATAATCAAGCCCTGATCCAGCTTGATGCAGCTCCTGCATCAGGCTGTGCTCCACTTGGCTGTTTCTCAGTGAGACACTATCGTAGGTCTCTGTGGCAAGAAACAACTGCACAGCCCCCCTATTTAACCAGACCTCCTTTCACCACTGCTGTGCTCATTTTAAGTGCCCTTAACTTCAGCTGTGAGCTTTAAGAGGAAAATTAGGTTAGCTTGCAGTAAAGGAGACAAAACTGGTGCAGCCAGAAAAGTTGACAGCATCACAGGTACCGTTGTGAACTAAACAAAGCACTTCGCAACAGCTATGCAGGGTGTCACACAGGCACTGAGTCCTGCAGCTGCCCTGCTCTGCCGGCCACCCACAGCCTCGGTACTGAACCCTGCCGAGCTCAGACACTGTTTGCAGCACTCCCTGCTCATAACTGTGAGAGCACCATTCCAAAGTAAATGCAGCCCTCTTGCAAGAGAATGCTACTGTCATTACAAATGCTCATTTGGGCTTTTTCCCTCTGAAGTCCAACACGACTCTAGGTTGCTTTGAGAAGTGACTCCTGCTCACAACACTGGTATGTCCCTTGCCACAAGCTCCTGCATGCACACAGTTAGCAGGGACTGATGGCTGGAGACTGCCTTATATGCTGACAGGTCAGAAGAACCACGATTAAAAAGCCATTTTTACATCAAAATATATTGAAAGCAAAACTACCCAGACTAAAACCTTACTTACCACAAGAACTGTCAGCTGGCAAATGATGACAAGACTGTTTCTCTGCTAACTCAGAGACCAAGCAGCAACAGCAAAAAGTGGTTGGCTCATCACTCACTTAGATCTGCTTTAGGCTTTCCTCAGGCTCCCACCTACCAATACTAACAGCACCCAGGAAGAAAGGAGCAGGGAAAGAGCAAGACTTTAGGACCTGTAGATGTTGCCTTGGCAAGTCAATGTGTTGGTTAAAAACAGACTTGATCCTACCTTCCCATCTGTCCAGAGGGAGTCCATACCCTGGCTGTGCCCAGCTCTATGCTGTACATTATCCCCTACAGCCAGACTGACACAAGGCCACTGCTCCTGTGCATCATCTCGGCTCTGGTTATTCACAAGCAAATGGTGCTAGCCTAAATACCACATTGGGGGACCCTGGTAACCAGAGATGTGGCAGAGGGGGAAGGGCTCATGAGCAGCTACTGAAGTGTCCAGAGAACACTCTGAGTGGGCACAAGCCAGATACCCTTTCACAGTGCAGAAAACCAGGGAGGGAAACCATCCCAACTGACCCCAAAGTCAAGCAAAATGCACAGTAAATCACTACCCTACATATAACAGCTATGGAGGAAACACTGATCCCTCCTAGACATTGTTTTTTCCACATCTATAAGAGCCAAAGCCCCTGCTCACTTCTACCAAGATCTGTGGCTCCATAAGCAGGCAGCTCCATTTGGACACAAGAAACCATGTAATTTCAGAGTAAATGCATTTCAGCAAAGCCACCAAGTAAGAAGTAATCCCTTCTCTATGCAGAGGATCGCTCTTACTGTCTTGCCCCCCTGTAGCACTCAACTTTTCTAAACTGCATCTGCAGCCCTGCCTGCAATTCATTAGCAGCACAAACCAAAGTAATCAAAACTGCGTCCTACATAGGATGTAGCTGGTAAAAGCTCAGCTTTAAAGACAAAGAAAAGGACTCTTACTCTTGAAATGAAGAGCTAAACCATTTCTGAGCTGCTGTGTAGCTCACAGAGCCTTCCCTCCTCCAAGGGAGAACAGACCACGAAAATCATCAGTTTGCCTAAAACTCGCTGCTAAGGAAAATGAACTTTAAATCCTGTATTTGCATTTCTGCCAGTTACCAAGTGCCAGCTGCTGTACAAGCACTGTGGGAGGGCACAGGATGATAGACGAACACAAACTACAAACTCCTTGGATTTAAGCATAAGAAAGGAGAATAAGCAGATAGCCACAGCTGGGCAGGAAAGAAGAACAAGGGGTCAAGGAAGCAGCACCTGTCAGGGTTGGTCTGGGCATGCCACAGTCCACGTACCATCAAAGACTGCTCATTAGAGCAATGTGCTTGGACATCCTTTTGCAGCAGCACTCTTGAACAGAGCTCAAAAATCCCTTCATTTGCCCTGCAGGCAGCCAGGCATGACAAGTTTAGGAGAGCCTAATTACAGGAGAATATAATTGGCTAAAATAAGATTGCACATGATTTCTGCTCTCTTGACGACAGCACGAGGACCCAAAGGGCAAATGTGGCTCGTTGTGCTGGAGCTGTCATGCAGGACTCGTGCTTGCCCTTCTTTTCTCTGCTGCCACTGCCAGGCAGCACCTAGGGGTATCCATTAGAAACAGGGTGACTCACCTGATGAATCACAAGCAGCTACAATAAACCCCTGCTTCAGAGCAACTCAGAGATTCCACAAGAGCAGCCTGTGCCAGTTTCACCATGTATCTGTGTACAGACACACACGTAGCTATATATGACACGCATGTGTATGTTTACATGTGTATCTATTAAATTACTCCCGAGGTAGCTGGGCAGCAAATGGCAGGTTTGCCTTCCTCCAAGCTGCACAGTCTCTCATGACCACAGCTTTGGGTAGATTCTGCACTGACTACTCTCCCCCTATTTTTCTGTCTCACCATAGGATTTTCTCAACATTTAAAAGCTCCCAAGTCCAGAGGACCAGGGGCCAAGTTTGCTCCCAGTAAAATCAGAAACTTCAATGTTTGCCTTTGCTGCAAACCAGCCTCTTCACAACTGAGGCACTGCCCATTTCTTCAGCAGCTTTGTGCACCCATGAGCCAAGAGCCTCATGTTAACAGCCAAGCTCAAGATCAGGCAACAGCAAGATGTGTGAGTCACCAAAGCTGGACCTGGCAACTTGCACAACAGCAACAAATTACCCTGTTCAGGGACTAATGTCACCTCCAGAGGTTTTTTGCATGCTTGGCTTTTACATCTGTCCCGACAGTCACATCATCATGCTGTACAAATACCCCACTGTAATAGCACCCCACAGGCAAGTGTGGACAGACTGGACTGGGGTGGGTGTCTCCCCTCTGCCCTGTACTGGCTCCCTTTTAACGAGATTCTCTGTGCTCAGTGCTCCTTGCTAGGGATTGCAAAACCTCCAGTATGCCCTTGGGCCTGCATGTGGAAACATGGGTACTTTCTCTGTAGTCTTCAATTCACATCCTTTCCCTTGTGAAGAGCTGAACCAAACTCTGCTTAATTACCCCACAATGTGTTGGGATCTCTCTGCACCGCACTGTGGGTGCATGTGCCCCGGGAGATGTGGAGCTGAAACTGCATCCAGACACCCAGCAGATTTGCTGGGCCTCCCTTCTCCAGGGGACCTGACAATGCTAGAAACAGCTCGCTGGTTTAAGAGCATATCAAGATGTACTTGGAGGGTGCAAGGCCCTGCAGAGCAGCCAGAGGAACCTCATCAGAGGCAGCGGGTGCTGGGGAGAACCCTGTCCATATGTCCAGGGCTTTGATATGCAGATTAAGCCATTGTGAGCTTCAGTTCCATCTGTACACTGAGGGGAGCTTCATGACCAGATTGCTTGAACAGATCTATTTAACTCCCATGACTAAAGGGAATTCCAGTCTCCAGGAGGATCCGAGCACCCAGATGGATGCCAGCACACAAAAACTCAGAAAATCTGTCACCCTATGCAGCTTCTATTCCAAGATCAGAGGGGAAAAAAGCACCAAACTTAACGCTGCACACATGCACAAGGCTGGGCCCAGCTAAAGGGAGATCTCTGCTGGCATCAGATCTCACACCTCAAGCATAACAAATTCCCCTCGTACCTCAGCTTCGATGCGAGCTGGGGAATCCCTAAACCTGATGGGAGAAAATGCTGTTTTCCCTGCCATGACTGACTGGCTCCCAGTGTTGTGATTCTGCAGATCTGAACCCACCTGACAGGGGCCCAAGTCTTTCAGACAACTGTCAATTCATGCTCATGGCAGCCAAGGACACTGAGGAATTTTTACACGGAGGTGCTCTGGCAATCAAGGCTGAAGGTGGTTTCAGTATGTCAGGCATTGCCCCCTGTACACATCCAGTGGCAGAACATGCTCCCACTCCTCAGATCAGGGAAGGCACATGAGGGGCAAATACCCTACATCCAAATGTATGCTACACACTCCCTTCAGCCTCTTCTTCCTGCTGTATCCTCCACCGATGGGGAGAATTTGGCCAGCACAGTAGGAGGGAGAAGCACCCCAGACGGATCAAAGCTTTGCCCTCTTGCACATGTCAAAAACACATCACAGACCACATACTGCACTAAAGCATTGCCTGAGGTGCTGGGACAGGTGCTCAGAATCGTCTGAACCCAAGAACCTCTCACCTTCAACTGCCAACTGTGACTGGATTTAGCACATGACAAAAACCTAATTAATTCACTGCTGCTGCTCTGTAACACTGAGGGACAAATGAGTCTCACACCTATGTTGTGCAACCAGAAAGGAGCACTGAGTGCTGGTGCTAACTACTATTTAGCTTTTACCTCCTGCCACAGATCTTGCCAGGGCTACAGGCACTGCTGTGCTGCCCATTTGACAATACAGTTACTGGTGAAACAAGGGAGAAAATAAGCACCAGTCGAGCCAGCAGTGATTTACAGGAGAATTCATAAGACTTAAGATTTAAATGTTCAGGGCTTCTTGTTTGTGCAAGAGGGCTATCTCCAAGGCAAAGCAGGAACTTTCTAATGCATGACTACACTTTGATAGGAAAGTAAACACTAGACACTTTTTAACCTTGCAAGAAGATTTCTCCAGCAAAAACCTGGCAGGAAGGAGAAGGGAGAGATTTCACGCATTAACCTTGCATGAACTCTGCCAGAGGATCAATTTTCCAACCTCGAGGTTCATTCCCCCAACTGCTTCAGGCTGTGCATGAAAAAGGACACCCCTGAAATAGGAGAACAAATCAGACAGACTAGATGTCTGTCTAGGGGCACAACTTTACAGGCATAACTGAGGAGGGAGAGGGAAGGAGAGATGAGACAGCTGCTGTCAGACAACGCTGAAGCCAGACTACAGTGACTTCCTCTGAAACAGCACAGTAAATATTCCTCTCCTGTGCCTTTTCCATCTCCTTTTATCATCCTGAGAACTTGCACCAGTAACTAGATGAAAAATCTGGGAATGTTGTGCAGACCATCCTCAGAAAAGCAAAGACAATCTCTGCACAGAGCTAGAGAGAGAACAGTGCACGTTAAGTCACAGGGACTTTATTGCAAGCCACAGTAAAATCTCATTTGCTCCAAGGTGCTGGGGGAAAAACCATGTTCTGACCTGTGCAGAACTGCTGGCAGCATCATGGCACACAGACCTATGTCTTTGTTTACAGTAAGTACACTACAGTAAGGACACATCAAATTTTTTCCACTTTGTTGCTAAGTTCTACTCTGCACTTCTCCAAGCACATTCCCAGAGCAGGGAATCATAGCACCCTTTCAGTAAAATTACTTCTCAAACTGTGCCAAACAGCCTGCTACAGAAAAATCACACTTTTAAGTTGCACATTCCAGGATCCTTTCCAGCTTCCCTCAGACCAGCATTCACAACCCTTGTCTTTTCATCAAAGGCTAAGAAAAAAGAAACATCAGTAATTTACCACCTCAAATGGACTTTTTCCCCTCAAAACTATCATCAAAATTATATCTGGTACATAGTCAGAAATGAAACACAGCAGAAAACAAGGTACCAGCAGGTCTCTGTTCTGAAACTTTTGGGGAGAAGTCAGAGATAACATTTGTAGAAGGCAACTTATTTAGCATACTCCAGATTTCTGCTGTCAAATCTAAGATCAGATCCATCTCTGGAAGCTGGGAGTGCTGTGGCAGCAGCTCTCAGTCACCTGGGGAGCAGGAACCCAGCAAACCTTGGAGCAGTCCAGGAGGGCAGCCCCCTTCTGTGCTGTTCAGATCTGACAGAAGTCCTGGAGGCTGAGAGGTACCACCTGTCCTGCACATACATCCAGGCAGTCTGCAGCAAGCAGCCCCCACAGCAACTTTTAGCTGCAAGTAAATTATGCTCACTGAAACGATCATGCAATAACTTCTAATAAAGAGAAAGAGGGACAGGCACTGCTCTACTACAGACAGCACAACCCTGGGATTCAGAGGGACCAAGCAATGATGCCCAAGGCCCAGGGGGTTCTGTCTCAGCGCACAAAAGCCGCACACAAAGCACTCTGATTCATGCTGGATGCACACAGACACGCACAAGCAACCGAGTGAAAAGCCTTCTCTACATTGTTTCCAAACAATATCAGTACAGCTCACACGTCAGCCACAGTTGGTACTTACAAGAGGGTTTGCTGCGTCCGTCTGCTGCCGGAGCTGGGATGGGGCGAATGCGACTTGGAGGGAAAGGTGCATGGAGATGTGCAGAGAGGCGAGAGCGATGGGAAGAACGGCCCCAGCCCCTCTCTGGGCCCCAGAGCAGCAACACTTGCTCACGGGATGGAGCGCAAAAAGGCTGGCATTCCTACAGCAGCAAGGACAATGGGGAGGGATGAGGAGGCACTGCCATAATCAAATGCAGGCCAGCTGGCCCTCCCCCAGGAAGGGCAGGCACCTCCTTCACTTGCCAAAGGCTTTGTTTTCTAAGCCACAAAGAACAAAGTGTCGAGGAGGAGAGTAGAGGAGAACCCACTGTGGGGGCAGATCCACCTTCAAGCACAGGTAACCCATTCCTAGAGGTGAAAACACAGATGGAGAGAGGTCGGGCAATATTCTGCCCACTCCAAGCAGAGCTCAGAAGCAGCAGTTCCTTGTGTGCAGCAGAAAAAAAGACAACTGAGGAACAAGGATCAGCAGAGGCTGATGGTCAGGGGTCCTTTGAGGGAAGCAGAGAGAGGAAAAGGGAGGCAGAGAGAGAACACCACTGAAGGTATCACTTGTGGAACAGAGCCCCAAGAAATCCCACTATGGGAAACTCTACCACTTCTCAACCTGCCTTGCGCCACCAATCGTGAGCAGTGGGAACTGAAGCTGAACAGCTTCCCTCAGAAAGCAAACAAAAGGCAAGGGCCCAAGCTGCAAGAGACTCACAAGCTATGGCAGGGCAATGACCATACTTTCCCTGAGCACCAATGAGGCACCATCTTGCACAACATCCTGACAAGCAGGAAAAAGCCCCTGGAGCTGCCTCGGGCCCTCCTGTAATGATACAGGCAGTTCAGCTCTGGGCACCACATCACTACACAGCCACAGGGTATGCAGGTGCTGAGCATGCAGTGGGACGCTGCCCCTTCTGGTTGGGTCAGTGCTTTCTTCCAGAGTGACTTGTGCCAGCAAGGATCAGGCACCTTCGCTCCCGACCTTCAGCAGGACTGGTTGTCATCCCAGACAGAGACTGTGCTGTGTGCTCTGGCTCACTGGACATGCTACTGCAAGTAAGGTGCTCAGTCCCGAGGGCACACAGCTCTCACATGGGCCATTTCAAACCTGCAGTCCAGGTAACCTGCACTTCACTTATGGTAAAGTCAAGAGCATGAGATCTAAGAGTGTTCTGGGAAATAATTCACCCAAAGAGAGCTTGAGGAAGAAAAAAATAGGAAGACTAATGAGATAAAGAAGGAGAGGAAGACTTGCTGTGGCTGTTCCTGATCTTGATGGTGTACCTATGGCAGTGTTATTGTGAAGCCAGGATAGAGAGGAGGAGAAAAGGATACTGGGGACTGTCCCTGGGGCAGGAAAACCAGAACAAAACAGACATCAATGCTGTTGGTACATCATACATACCCTTGCTTGTTTAGCTGCCCAGTTTTTCCCCAAAGCACTGTATGGTGCCAGATCCCAAAGCAGTCTTGGAACTGAGTAAACAAGGGACAGCAGCCAGACCAGGCTTGAAGCCACAGGGAGATGTCAGGTCCCCAAATATGCCCATATTGACTTTGTGGTACTAAAAAACAATCCTCTAGCCCACAGTCAGAGGTGGGGAAGGCAGCTTCCTTCACGGCTCCTCCTGCCTCAGCCCAGCCATCATTCACCCCCTGCCAGGCACCAAGGGCTCCTGCCTCAAAGGAAGCGGGGACAAATGGAAACATCCAGCTTGGCACCAGTCATGGCTTTGGGAAGGGAACCCTGCCAGCCCATGTGCAAGCTCCATGTGGTCTGGCCCAGCTCAGCCTGTCTCATTGCAGGGAGCTCTGACAGGCCTTCAGGAACTGCCAAGCAGTGAAAAAACACAGTACAGAATCTTGATGGGGCATATGGGGTTATGCTGTCCTGTCCCATGGCCTGTCCAACAGCGACAGAGCAGCACCCTACAAAACACTTTCCCATCACATGTAAAAGGGCCAGCACCACAGAGCCTCCCATTCCCAGTAGGCAGCAAGGTATGTGAGGGGTGAACACTATGATCCCTGTGGTGGGCATTCCACCCCCTTGGCACATGCTGAGATGTTTGGAGATCTGAGCTTGCCAGCTCATTACCATAGTGTACATTGCTTACGCATCTTTGGGCTTCTTCCCCAAATCCCGGGGTTTGGCACTCTGCAGGCTCTTTACGAGAGGGAAAATCAAGGACATTGCATTTATTGCAGACTCCTGCTGTTGATATCCCCTCAGATATTAGGGAAGAGAGAAGGGAGTTAGGCAGGCACTGACAAAATCACTGCAGGAAGGTCAAAAGCAGCTCAGTATCAGAAGAGTGTGAAATCAGTTTAGATAAAATTTTCTGCGTATCCCCCACCTCCCAGACCATGCCACTAACTTTGCTTTGGGAAGGCAGAAAGCATTCTGGAGATCAAGATCAAACTCAGAAGCACTGAAAGAACTCTCATGCTATGCAGCAATTTCTGCACTGATCCTACAGCTGCAGGATGTATCCCCCCCTACACTCCTGGTTTCAGTTGGCCACTGGTTCACAATACACACACGGTATATTTACACCACCAGAATTGTTTATAGCTCTACTGAAACCAGTAAGATCAAAATCCTCCTCCCTCTGTGAGCCAGCTGCCTCTCCTCCACACCAAAGCAGTGTGCAAACACACTGTGCCACTATCATTTTGTTTTCACTAGGGCTGTGCAGCATGAAAGGCACAATCAAGAGGGCTGCTGTTGCTGCCAAGGACTGCATCCTACAGTTTTCATCCACCAAAAAGAAGCTGCAATGCCCTCAAAAAACTCATGTGCCACTGTTGGGGTCTATGTAGCATTTGTATCCCTAGAAATTATCCAGGCTCCGAAAAGGCTTTGAAGCTGTGGAAGAACAGACTGCTACAGAGTCATGTCCAACTATCCTAGCAGCTCAAGAGCTACCACCACAATGCAATTTCCATGCCTGAACAGAGCATGGAGCAGCATGGAAGCTTTGGGGAGACATTAGAACACCTTGCAGAACCTGAAGGGGCTCCAAGAGAGCTGGAGAGGGACTTTGGACAAGGGGGAATGGCTTCAAACTGACACAGGGCAAGGTTAGATTGGGTATTAGGAAGAAATTCTTCCCTATGAGACTGGTGAGACCCTGGCACAGGTTGTCCAGAGAAGCTGTGGTTGCCTCATCCCTGAAAAGTGTCCAAGGCCAGGGCAGGGGCTTGGAGCAACCTGGGATAGTGGGTGGCATCCCTGCCTGTAGCAGGCAAGCTGGAACTGGATGATTCCTTTAAAATCCCTTCAAGCTCAAACCATTGTATGGTTCTATGATCATGTGCTACAGTCCACATTTGTGCTCCAGAGACTTCCAGCTCTGGCTGGAAGGGTTCACACACAACCAATGTTTGGCTTGGCTGCAGAACTGCCAATATGCCAAGCAAGGCTTGGTGCTTTTGTGTGCCTCAATTTATCAGAAGAAACATGAGAAAACCCTTCCTGGGATCCTTCCCAGGATCCCCCCTGATTAGCAAGGGGTGTTCAGGTACCAGAGCAGCACCTAAACATCTCTGTTCAGTGAGGCAGAAGAGCACAGGTTCTTGCCGTTCTCCTATGGCACAGGAGGCACTTCTCTCTCCATTGGGGTGAAAAAAAAATTACATATTTCCACAGTAAGAGGGTCCCCCACCTGTGCAGCAAACTGCAGAGATGAGCAGAGCAGACCTGCAGAGCATCACCGAACTCCATCCTCATTGCCCTGACAGCAGTGTTCTGGGCTGCCTTCTCCACTTTTCTGCCTCTCACAAGATGCTTTTCCATGTTTTCATGTTCAGCTGAATTTCCTCCCTCCTCCCCTGAGCACTTCTGGCTGCCAAGGCAGCTCAGAGACAGCAACAAAGTGGCACCTACATCTGGTACAGCTTAACTTTTAGTGTCTATTCTTTATGGAATTTGAGAACTTCAATACCCAATGTTTGTACAAGTGTGGAATAAATGGAACACAGGCTCCCTGGTCTTCTGTTCTTGCCAAAGCTATATTTTAAAATGCATTTAGAAAATCCTACTGCTTATTCATCTGCAACTTTAGAAATTGAAGAAATCCAACTGCAGATCTGCTAAATGGGTGAATTTGCACTAAACTAAACAGGTAAGAAGGTCAGGCACTCGGAACAGTCATCACACACAACCTCTCCTCCTGCTTCCCAGATCTCTGTGATGATCCAGGGATCCCTTGTTCCCTCAGCCACACTTCCCAGCTCTCCATTCTGGTGCTCCCTTTCCTCATGTGGGCCTCCACAGGGGAGGAATTTGACTGTATTTAGGACTGAAGAGCACGGTGCTACTCCTGATGGGTCAACAGGCTGAATTTCCCAGTGTGTAAGGATGTAGCAGGAAAATGCAGGCAGCCTACCCTGGTATGGTGGCCAAGACTGGACACAAGCAGCCCATCTCTTGGCCCTTGTCATCAGAGCCAGAGCTGCCATAATCCCTCTGTCCACTGTGGCCATGATAGGGGTTTAAAAAGCTCCAGTTCAGAGAGCAGAAAACCTCTATGCTTAACACATGTGGACATTTTCTGGAAGACACACCCACCCCTTCTCCCACATACTGACTTGAAAAAAATCACTGCAGACACATGAGCATGAGGGGACTGCTGCAGGTTATAGATCCAGCTCTCTGATGGAGTAAATACTATATTTCACACCTTTCATAAACAATTTAACACTGGACTGAGTCCAGCAGACTTTTTACAGCCTCCTCTGTGCAGCAGATGCCTTGTCTTACCTTGTCAAAGAATTCATAAAGTCTGACTGTTTCACAGACTCGGTGCCTGGTTTCATCCAGCTGGGTGCAGAACTCCTCCAGCTGATCTCCGTAGGTCTGCAGCTTTGCCCTGTAAGAATGCACATCCACAAAGGAAAGGTCCTCCCATTTATTCACCTTCTTTAATGCCTCCTGTCCCCTTTTGCAATATTCCTGAAAACACAAAGGAATTGCTTATGAGGATAGCGACCTGGAATCAACAGTAAGTAGTCTTCAAGGCCATTACCAGCTAGGGCTAATTAGACTGGTTTTTAAGGTTCAAATCACATGATCAGGGGTGTCTTTGTTTACAGTAGAATTCTGGAGCCTGATCTCTTATGATTTACACTTGTCACACATCACCTTGTAAAGGCCTACACAGCAAGACCATGGCTCAACCAGGATCAAAAAAAGGCAGTGTTACAGGCACATCAAAGAAAGAACAAAAAACCCCATCTTTCATCCCAGTAGTTATTCTCCCCAAGACTGGTAAATGCCATCTACTAAGTGCTGAACTGGTGGCTTTGCCTGTAAAAGAAGAGCTGGGATGCTCTAGGATGTAGTGAGAAGGAATGACACACATTTCAGTGATGAACAGTCTTAGCATCATGTGTTTGGTTGAGCACATACAAGACACATACGCTACCAACTCAGACACTGGACAATATGTTTTTCCAATCCAACAACACTTACACTGGCAACAAGATCAAACTCCTTGAAGTGCTTTTGTGCTTGAAGCAGCATCTCCAAAGAATCATCCAGGTTGATAGTTTCCTTTAGCCGTTTTCTGCCAACATTCTCAATCCAACTGCTGACCTAGGAGAAAAGGGATAAGCCCTGCTTATTAGTCACCCTGTGCTACTCACCAACGTAGGCCTTTATGTGGAAAGAGCAAGGAACTGCTCTCATAATGTTGGTCACCTCATTACTGGAAAGAATGTGTGTAGACTTCTCCCCCCCATTCTGGCATTTCAGTCTGAGCCTCCTGCTAAGAGTTTTTCCACTTCAGGTTACAGAGTAATTGAAAAGCTCAGCTATTGCTCACTAGCCTTAGGCATAAACAGGGCAAGCGGCTGCCTGGGCTCTGTTTTGGGTGAGCCAGGGTCTAAAGCAAGCTCTGCGACCTGCAGACTGGCCTGACACTCCTATTATTGTTACCCCAAGCTGGGATCAAATCTCCCTGCTGCCAGATTTCCTACATCACTTCCCTTTTCTGACTGGCAGGACACAAACTATGTCAGTGTGAATGTACTGATGGATTGTCCCCATTTGCATTGTTTCATGGTTCTCTGGGACTCTCAGCTTCTGGTTTTCTGAAGGCAGCTCTCCACAAAGCTGAGCAGCAAATGCATGTTCCTTAGTGCAGCCCAGTCACTGCTTCAGTTATCAGCCCACATCCTCAAACAGGGGTAGAGGACTGACTAACAAGAGCATCCTAAGAGCAAAGCAGTCATAAGAGGCCAGGCAGGATAACACAGCATCTCCATCACCAGTAGGTTTTAAAAGCAGGCTGGTAAACCTGTCTGCAATGCTCCAGGCATAGGTGCACCTGGGGGAAGGGACAGACTAAGTGCTTCCTGACACCCACGCATCCTGTTTTCCTATATCATCTGAATCCATATCCCAACACAACCCCATAGTCAAGGACAAACTCCCAGTTTTGTGGACTGTGAGACAGTTACAAGGAACAAGCCCACTGCCAAGAACAAGAGATGGGGGAAGGTTCTCAGTACTTCAGAGGGGCACACTGCTGCTGCCTAGAGCTCCCAGGCAGGCTTAACAGCAGAAGCAGCTGCTGTCATCACTGCGGATCTATAAGCCAAGTAAGCCAGGAGTAATCAGTGTTACTCAATTCAACAAAAAAATAAAGCTCAGCTTAAAGCAGGGACAGGTTGCAGTGCTTGCTTTTGTACCTTTTAAAATTTGTTTGGTATTAGGAACCCGTGTGTTTAAGAGAGTCTCTACCAGGTTCTTGCAAAACACTTCTTGTCCTGAACACATCCTGCATGGCGCCCAAGTGTCTACCTCCAAATGGGAAGTCATTAAAACTCCTGGATCCACCTTGGCCTGTGAAAACACTAGATAGGCTATAGCCTCCTTTGCAAATCCAGTTCCCACTAGAGGAGAGGAGCTCAGAATCCCAGAAGAGCAATGGTGAAACTGATACTGATTTTTAAGGACACATTAAACTTCTCATTGTTGATGAGGTCCAGCACAGAAGACCATGCGACTCCCTAATCCCAAGGTTGTGTTCAGGCTTAGGGATCTGCAACACAGAATATCTGGGATCTGTAACACTGAAACGACTGATCAGCTCTTGAAGGATGCTCAGATCTGAGCTGCTTTATGACTTTTTGAGGTCCTCTATCAATATGGCATTAGGTTTCAAATGAAACCTAAAAGCTAGTGCCTGTTTGCTCCAGTTATCCCATGGCTGTCAAGAGTTTCAATGAGCACCAAATGAAGGCAAGTTGAAGGTCCCACAGAAGTGCAGGGGGTGGGAGGTTGAGCATGGCTCTTGGGCTAAGGACAGGAGGCCAATCCCTGCCTGGAGACTGTATAGAGGGCTGCACCCAAAGGCAAACTGATTGTGCCTGGTGCTGCACCCAGAGGGGAAGGAGTGTGCCTAGATTTACCAGATATCAGGGACATGAGAACAGCACAGGAATCTAAACAACACAGTACACGATAGGGATGGGCAGGCAGTGTGGGGTAGGGATATTCAGCAATAGGATGTCAGCAAACCCTGCGGGAGCTACAGCCCAGAGGGGACATGCAGACCTATCATCAGCTTGTCATCACTCTGCTGCTTCTCAAAGTGAAGTATGAAGAATGCCTCATCACCAGTCTTGCTGAGAGGGCCAAAAAAGATACCCAGCCTCCAAGTGTATAGCTTACCTATACACTTCACAGATATTTATGGGATTTGACTGATCCACACCTAGAGAGAAGCCAGGAGACTTTCACCTGGCATCAAGAGATACCAGGGAAATAAATGGCTTGATTCTCAGCACTTCTGAAACTCTATCTCAAATTCCTATGTTCGGCTGTTCTTTTAAAGTATCAAGCATCACTGTACACCTTCACACAGCGGATCAACAGGCCCAGTACCTGCAGGGGAACACACAGTCAGAGGGCAGCAGTCACTGGAACTGACATGAAGGCCTTACCTCCTTAAAACACTCTTCCACTTTCTCGAACTCCATCACCAGCTCCAGTTTCTGGATGCGCTTGTTTGACAGCATCACCAGTCGGTGAACGCCCTCATCAACTTGATTATAAAGCACGCTGGCAGCATCCAGTGCATCTCTGCAAGGGGACACAGGTCTTGGTCAAGGGTTTTGCATTAGGTCTTTCCCCCAGCACTTCATGCAAACACAATCTGGCCACCAACAGCACTCCAGTCATCCTCCCCGTGGGACCCTCACTGGCCATTTCCATATGGAGAACAGAAAAGAATATTGCACCTCCCTGCACATTACCATGATTCTGACCCCAACAACTCTGACCCCGATGCAGATAAACCTGGCAGGAAGGACAAGAGCATCGCTTCCCAGCCAGGCTCCTTGCAAAATTTACCCTATTTCTCACACTTTCAGCTTTTCATAAACATAGATTGTTGCATCAGTGGATTTTCACAAAACACAGGGTTCAAGCAGTTTCAGCATCTAAAACCACCATTTGAATTTAATTAAGTGAATAAGCCACCACCAGTAAGCAAATCTCTTCTGAGTGACAACAACAATATTAAGTGCCTGATGCCTCACTCACTCGCAGGCTTTCCACCAGCCAAACAAAAATGCAAAGTGTACAGCAGCTCAGTGCTAGGAGAAATCAGATTTTACAGTGCTGTGCTGAAGAGACTCATAGACTGAGCTCCCTATCTTCCACAGGCAGCTGTGCTGACCAAAGCCCAGAAGACAACACCAGGAGGCACTCTCCCCGCCAGCCTGACCACAGCACGCAGGCAAGCTTGGAGGGGTTCAGGATGGAGCCCAGTGCCTTCAGATGCTGCAGCCAGGGTCCTGGTAAGATGATGAATATTAGCAAGTTCCTTTTAGATGTGTGCAACATCTCTCCAGCACAGGCTTGGGTGAATCACAGATGGGATCCAGAAGAGCATTCAAGTTTATTCTTCTTGTATTTCTTTTACTTCTAGTTTTCCCCTCCTACAATTATGAGCTCAAGAGACAGCTACAAGAAAACACTACAGCCTCCTTCAGCTGTGCTCTACACTGGCATGTTCAGCTGCCTCATCATCTCCTGTACTCACCTTAAAATTTTCATTTAATTGTCTTACAACCTTCTGACTTTATTAGAGTGTGGCTTTTTTATCATATTATTAAAATTATCTAAAGCACTTGCAAAATAGGTAGCTAATATTGCTAATGGAATAGAATTCAAAACAACTCATCATACATGTTTATTTCTGTCTGGGGTTACAGGCAACTTTGAACCTATGAAATGCAACTGAATATGAACATTTAGTAGCAGCCATCCTGTAGTTTTTATATAGTGTTTAATTGACACGAGGTAGCGCCATAGGTCTGGACAACTAGCTCTGCATAGCAGAAATCCACACTATTTTTCCATTCAGAATTCCACCCAGTGTGCAACAGCCAATTTCTCAAACCTCAGGCTCTTAGATACTTTTGTTTTTCCTCTTTGAAATGCCATTAGACTGAATGAATTTCTCCGAAGCGCAGCCAAAAATACCCGAATATTTTCTGGACTAAGATCAGTGCTACTGCAGTGAGGAGCAGACAGGTTCTCTACAGAGAATCTGCAGGCTTCAATGGAAAGATCCAAGCTGCACCGCCGCTCCGGCGTTTCCCAAAACCGCCGTAAACAAACCAGGATGATGTGAGCCTTCTGTTTTGTAATCCTTTCCTACAGACCGACCCAGATCCAACCCAGGAGACTCACAGCAGCAGTCATAATCATTGTCCAAGCTGAGCTCTGGAAAGTGTTAACAGAGCAGGTTGTGGAGGCCAGTTCCCGTCAGCAGCAGTGACACAGCTGGGACAGCTAATGAGAAACAGTTCGGACCATGGCTGCAAGTTAAATTTGGCAACACCATTAATGCTGTTCAGTTTCGTGCAGCAGAGCGTATCTGTCAGGTCCCATTTTCTGAGTAAGTCTCCAGCATACTGATGGCCAGACAGCAGACACCCTTCAGCCTTACTCCCACAGGGCTGAATTCCCTGCTGGCAAGAATGCTCTCATCCATTCAGGAAAATACATGGATACAGCAAACACTTCCTCCCACTGGCATAGACAATCAAGCACCTATAACTTTAGGCATTCCATGCTGCTATATGCAAACATTTGCAATTATCCCCTCATGAGGCAAAATATTTTGCCAATCCTTCTCTGAGCTTCCATGGAAATCAGTTTGGTGTTGATGCTACTTCTTTGATGGCACTCATCAGCAAGCCAGATTGACCTGCTAGACCTTTCTGTAATAGGAGTCCTTATGTCCACCCAAGCCAGTGACAAAGCGAGCATGCATGGCTTCAGCACTAAACACAGTATCATCAGATGGCAACCTGATGGCACAGGGACCTGAGACAAGGGTTCCAGCTCTAGCATTGTCTGACCTAGCACAGAGTGTGATCTGATTAGGGGATGGGAACCAGGGAGTACCACTGTGCCCCTTTCCAAACCTGACAAAGGAAACAACCCCCCCCCATTGTCACAAGTCTGAGTAGTTTTCCTCGACAGGAGTCAGTAGCAATCTGGGCTCCAAGGCCTAACAAATCCTACAGATTTCACACAGAGCGGAGAGCACAATTCCCTAAGTCACAAAATATAGGCCTTCCTGAAGACAACACTACAACTATGGGGGGAAAAAAAAACTGCCCTCAAGGGAGGGATAGGAAGTGATTATTTAAAAAAAAAAAAAACAAAACCCACATTTCAAGTATTTTTTAAATCAGAAATAGGCATACCACAAGGTCACTGTGTAAAGAGGGTAATTCACTGTGCCGCTGTGGAAAAGACCAGTCTCTTGGAGCACACTTGAGACCAGTGCTGGCCTTATCAGCAGCAAACCCCTCCGGGGAAAGCCAGTTTCAAAATGGCAGCAATAAAATACTCCTGGCTGGCCCACCCAGCAAGCCCTGAAGAACCCATTTCAGGAGAATGGGCTTGAGTGAACTTCTTAGTGCCCAACTAAAGGACTGAGAAAAATCCACCCCAAACAGCACTTCTGGCCCCACACATTCCATCCACAGAAGGAGTTATCCTGCCTCTGAAGATCTCAATGCAACCAAGCCTTTATGTGTATTTGCAGAAGGTGGAAGGGAGTTCCAGTTTAGAAGCAAGCACTGAGCCCTTTGCCCCACTGGATGTAATCATAAAATACATATGTCAGTAGATAATGTGGCAGCTACAGAGGTACAGAATCTACACATCTATGCACACTCATCTTCCCTCCACCTCAGCTGATTGAATGGTAATAGACGTGACATCCTGTTACTGAACAGACACACAGAAGACCTTTGCTTTACTGATCCACACACACCTCAAACTTACTGAATTCGGTCTAGGATACATTTGGGAGTTTATGATATAAGCAGGGACTAGACAGAAAATTCAGTTAAAAGCTGGACATTAACTCTTGTCAGTAAGTGGGCTGTTTGGGGTTCTATAAGCCAAAATCCCTTACTCTTGTCATTTAAGTGATTCTTCTCTCTGTGAATGCTTGCAGCAGGCTATCGATACCCTTATCGGCCACAATTCAACACTCTAAGGCTGCCCCTTCTCATGGTCCTGCCAATGCTTTCCTGAGTGGCTGCGAACAACATGCACAGAAAAAATGTTTCCAAGCAGCTTCTCTGGGCTCAGAGCCCCCAAACACCTCCAGGTGAGGCCTTACACCATTCCTCCTCCTCTATGAGTTCCTCCAGCATCCCAGCACCTCAGCCCTTTGTTTCAAGGACCGTTGTTGTTTTCACACGTTCTGCCTCACTTGGCAGGCATTCATTAAAACATCAATGTCTAGTTGTTGGTCTTCTGTTGCATCTCCAAGGTAACTCCATTCATATGCTGTCAGCCCCTGAGAGTTCACTTTTACCAGCCCAACAGGCTCTCTGACTAACATCCATCTTTTACTGTCTTACACAGAGGAAAATATAAGCCTTTCCATGCTGTAGTATAAGTAGGTAGGCAAACTGAGCCAAACAAAGAAATCACTCATAGTCCATGGGAAAGTTTGTTTTTTCAATTCACTTGGGCACTTCAGTGCTCACAGACAGGATCCACTGGGCATTGAGCCTGTTCTCCCAAACCTCTGTACATCTGTTTATCTATTTACAAACACACACCCATTTGCTGATCCAGATCTTAAAAACTTCCTAAATGATTTCCAGTGCACTAGTAAACTCCACGATATCCTGCAACCAGGAGTTTTATGGGGAAAATGATACTTCACACAAATATCTATTTCTTTTTCAGCTTCAGACTCAGAAGTTTTTAATTCCTGTCCTTCAGTGCCTTCAAGGCAGCTTGGAGTAAACAAACCAAATACTGAGAATATGGCTGAAGGAGAAAAAGTGACTTCCATCCTGACACACAAAGGAAACACCTGGTTGTTAAGGACTTTAAAGATATTTTAAGAGCGGACTGCGCAACTCTGAGCACGAAAGGCAAAGTTGTTTGAAGTCAGTGGAAAGTCTCGTCTAAGCTCAGATTTGTGTGGATGCATTGCAATTTCCCTGCACATGGGAGTGTGGTAATAAGAGTCTTTCACTACATTCTTCCATGGTCAAATCATCAAAAGCAATTTTGCAATAGTGAAGAGTCAATATAATTTATAGCAAAAAGGAGTAGCTTGATGTCAGTTTATGTTTCCCCAAATCCTGTTTTCATTGGGCAATTATCGTTTCAGTGGAAAAGGTTCCAAACGTCTTCAGTTTTCTGGAGAAGTGCCAAGCTGTTGTATAATGGTAGGGTAATTTTAAACCTATAATTTAGAAAGGCCATTTCTGTCTGAATTCATTCTTCAAAAAAAGCCAGCCTCGGAGAGTTACACTTTAGTTTTCAAAGCAAAATACCTGTTTTGTTTTCAAAAAAATAGATGGCCACAGAAGAAGCATCCAGAAGAGTCACAAAAGCAGGTGCTGCCTGGAGCCATGCCTGCCAATGCCAGCAAGATGCAAACAGGAAAGCACAGGGGAGGGAGCAGCAGAACCATCACTATTCTGCACTTTCCTGTCTGCCCCTTGAAGAACTGCTCTGACAAACAGCAAGAACAACAGATCTAACAAAAAGACTGAAATCAGAGTTCATCCTCTGGCTAGCCTTGGCCAGTTTTAAAATGGCAAAATTCATGGATGGAAGGAAATACTACATTTTGGTAATGTATTTGATGGGGTTTAGGCAAGTTTAGTGCAGCTAACTTGTCCTGGGAAAATCAGATATCCTTAATTGTTGTGTAATTTCGAAGAAACACAGTCAGATGTTACAACATTAGTCTCATCTAGTCTTCCACTCCTGGTGCTGAACTCCCCTTGCAGATGTGTCTACAGGTTTTAGCAGAAAATAAATAGGATCTGGCAACTAGGATGTTTAAAGGATGGATTAGTCCAAGGACATCATCTAGATCATGTGTGCTGATATCTCGGCTACAAATCACTTAAAACATCCTGAGTAATACTTCAGGAAGAAATCCTTCCAGCTCTGCAGTGACAGTCCTGTGTGCCTGAGGGACATTTTGCAGGAAGAGAAATGTCAGTCTGGGTCATTACTGCATTTTGGTAGCAACCTACATAAGTGCCATATTTATAATGATCCCATAAAAAGAGGTCAACCTCAAATGCACAGTCCTGGTCTTCGAGCTGAGAGCTTCACATGCAGCTGAGGCTAAAATTCGAACCAGCCATGGTGAAGCTAAAGCAGATACTGCTAAATAAACTAATTATTCTCTACAGCATACAAATAGCCATGGTGGTTTCAATTCCCTGATAAAAGCATCTGAGGAGCCAGGTACATTTTTTAGAATCCTGAAGTGTCCTTACAAAGGCACAGAGGTCAAACACCAAATCTGGGGTTGCCTGTGGGATGCCTGTTCCCATTCAGGATGGGACCAGTGGATCTAGCTGAGACCACAGACCTGGATGAATCCTTCCTCACTAGGTTACCTGACCTGGGAGCAAACCATCCAATTAATACAATGCACCTGGAGACCACAACTGCCAAGGAGAATTCTCTTCTGGAGCACAGTTCATTTAATTGTGTTTTTAGCAGAAAAACACTCAGAAATCCCTTTAAAAGCCAAGGGATCAATGCACACAGTTAAACAAGTGTCCAAGCACAGTCCCAAGATGTGACCTTTGTTTCTTTCTCCTGCCTGGCTTGCATTCATTTATAATAAAACTGTGTTCAGACTGTGGTTGAATTTAAATCCCAGTAAGATCCATAAAACTGACTGGAAAAAAAACATTCTAAGAAATCCCAAACCAACAACTAGCCTGCTTATGGGGAAAGTTCCCTCTGCAGTGGATCATTGGATAGGATTTGGAAACACCATTCTGGGAACACTGAGTCTCAAGATGTGGTTTTCTACCAGCTGTAAACAATTTCTACCTCTAAACCTTGTCTTATGTACACTAACCTGCTTATGTTTATACCTCATATCCTGGTCAAATGCACCAGTCTAAGAGCTGTGCTCCTGAAGCTGAGACCACCAGGCTTTCAAGATGCCCTGCTCAAATATATATGCACTGTCATTTAAAGCCACATCCCTGTTTCGCTGATATATCCTCCTTTTACCCACTTCCAGCGCTGTGATCTATATAATAGGAAGGACTGTGCTATTAACCAGCCCAGCAAGAGAAGTATCTCCCCCAACCTAGTTCTATAAAAAATGTGTGCTTGTGGGATAGCCTGGGCTGAGGCAGGAATGTCAGGCAGTTCAGCTAACATCCTATACTGGAAACTTTTTGCAATTTTTTCCATAATATTTTTAAACAGATAAAACACAGTGTGTCATTAATTACCTAATGCCCTGTTGACATGACAAGCATTGCAAACAGAAACAAGCAAAACTGGAGTCTTCTAGGTAAATTCTCACTGAATCCAAGAAGATTTAAGACATAAGACAGCAGAAAATAAAAAACAGAAAGGGAGCTGAGGGGAATCATTTCATAAAAAGCCTAAGAGGACAATGAAAACTTACCTAGACAGAACTCTGCAATCTTTTAGCTCTCTGCAAATGCCACAATTGACGCCTCACAGCACTTCATGCACTCAGAATGACAACAGCCCCAGCTCCACTCTCCTTTATGTGCGGAGCAGCAAGATTTGTTTAATGCGAGCGTAAGTGCTTTTTACCGGGCTAAAACCACCACACAAACAGAGGGAACAGGTTAGACTGTAACCAAAATGAATACCAAGCAGCACAGTGTGTGTTTGGGTAGAAATGTTGCCGTGCGCTCCTCCCTCCACCTGACACAAACAAATAAGGCCAGAGAAGAGCACTGCCACCCATGCTCGGCCAAAGGCTTAGCGCTCGTCAGCACCTTCTGTGTCACCAGCAACAGCGCAGAGGCGTCTCAAGGCAGCCTTTGAGCCCAGAATTTAAGCAAGTTTTTTCATCTGGCTTCAAAGGTATACTGAGTACACATCTCATCCCAAGGTGGAGATTTTAGGATTAGGTCTACAGAACGAATATGCACAGGACCCTACAATGAAGGGTGCCTCTCGCAGACCATATTAGGAATGCACACTGTGACAAGTGATAGCATGAGAGGCTCCCAAAGTTCCCAGACAGGCAGGAAGATGAGCAGGCACTAGTTTAACTGCCATCAGTGAGAGGGACACGAGCATCACCATCTTCTGAAGCATGTACAAGCACACAGAGCCACAGCAGACACACATCTCCAATGCAGAAAGGGTATGGCAGAAGACAATAAAGCCTCCAGGAAGGATTTCCCAGAATAAGTTGCCTGGCTATGACCACCAGCCTATAGCAGTAGCTGTCAGTTTGATGGTCCACACTCTATATCTTACAAACCAAGAAGCCCAGCCATCTCAGTCTGCCCAAACTGGGACTTCATACACCAGACACCCATCTCCCCTCTAACCCTGCTCCCAACTTGTTCCACAATTTGGATGATCAGCTTCGTCTCTTTAACTCTACCCAAACTTCACATGGTGCTGTGCAGTCCCTTGGCAGAGGGCTGAGAGCCTGTACATTACCCAGGTCTAGTTCCACCAAAGGGAGCTCATACACCACTTTGCAGAATGGCACATGCAGGCCCTCCTAACATCCCAGGAGTTGCTACTAGCAGGAGCCTTGCTGGAGACCCACAAACAGGAGTTCTGCAGCACCACAGCTACACTCCACTGCACTGTTAACTGGCCACAGCTTTAAGTAGACCCAGAGTCTCAGTAGGGTGTGTGAAAGCCAGAACATGAACTACAGAGGCTGCTGGCTCCAAGATCACCCTGTCACTGTAACTGAGTCCGGTCCAGCACCAGGAACCTGGCAGCTGCTGCTCAGGAAGTCTGCTCTGTACTGTCCATTACCTCTGCTCAGCTCAGGTCCCCACCCAGGGCTTCCAACTAGATCACCAAGCCACACTAAAAATAGCCAGCTCACAAAACCAGCTCTCCTTTCTAGCCACTCCACCCTCAAAGTACAGAGACTATACTGCCTTCTGCAAACAAAGGAGAATTCACTCCTCCATCTATTTATAAACTGCTTATTCACAGCTTGCAAGCACAGATTCTTTTCTGATGAGGAGCTTGGGGGAAGAGATGATGCTTTTTCTGGTTCTGTGCTGCACAGAGCCAAGCACTCAATGTGATCATTCCTTCACCATCTGAGGTTTTTCTCCTTTCAGCTCTCACCTCTAGCCTTGGGACTATCTTGCCCATCACCATGCAAGAGCATGACACAATCCCACTCCCATGCCACAGCGAGAACACAGGTTCATCGTAGAGCCAGGCAGGTGCATTCTGGTTAAACTAGTATAAACCATCTATATATTAATATAAAATGGTTATACCTTCTTTACACTAACTGTGACTCATAACACATCTGCAGGGGCACTGTGTCTAGGCACACACTTCCAGCTCTTGGCTATGCTGGAAGAGCAGCAATAATGAGAACAACAGTGAAAAACACCTGGCTAAAGACCGGGTTAAATGGATCCCGGCCTTGCTGCCCAGCCCCGCATCACAGCCTTACTTCAGCAAGAGCTCCCACTGCTGCTGTCTAGCTTCTGGCAGCTTCTCTGACACTTCCATCATAAACTGTAAGTTTTTGACATCCACTACAGAAGCAGCAAGACATCAGTCCACCTTTCAGCTGGCTCAGTGAGTTGCCTGCAAGCTACAGGTTAGTTGATCACTACACTAGATAGTCAAAGCTACACCTAACCAACTCTATGTACCTTATTAACAAGACTGTGGTTATTAAAAAAATTCCTGTTTGAAAATGCAAAAAGAAGTATTAACAGCATTGAAATGATGGAGGTGTCGGCCATTTGGCCACACTTACCAAGAGAACCTTCAGCTAGGCTAACAGCTCTGCATTTCAATCTCCAGAAAGACTGGGCCAGCAAAACATCTAAGGGTTCAGCTAACAGACCTGGAGAAGCACTGAACCTTCAGCGCAGTGGATGGTGTGAAGGCAAATGTGATGGCTTTAAATCCACCAACAGTGAGCAAGTGGCAATGCCAGCTCCAGCAGTCCCCCTGTACCTCTGGCTGGCCAGCCCTATCATTACAGCACTTAAAGAGGCGCCACAAAGATACTGGCTCATCAGTGCCACACCCACACCAACTCCAGGCCAAATTCAGCCTGGTCTTGCTGGAGGTGGGAGATCTCAAGAGAGACCAGCAGAGCAAACCACAGCCCCTAAGCCAACTCCCGGCAGTGAGCTGCCTGCAGGATCTGTATTCTGCAAACTGAGCTCCTCCTTTCTAAGCTAGGCAAAGGCCGAGTTCCAGACAGACTGCTTGGAGAAGCCCATCCTTCCTTTTGTGGATGAGCAGCTGGATGGGCAAGGCTATCTTTTACAGTGGTACTTGGTGGAGAAAGGAGTATGACGACCCCTGGTCAGCTCACAATGTGAGCAGAGTTACTGGTCAAAGCAACTGCTGTGCTACTACAGCATCTCAGGATGGGACCATCCTCCTGGAGGTTCTTAAATCATCTGTTAGAGAAACAAATGGATGGAGCACAACACATCCCTCCTGCGTGCCCACATCTTTGATGGGATGAGTTCAACTTCTGCTGGAATGAGCCTGTGGCACTGAATTAGCAAAGCCTAACAAATCCCAGGTCAGAACTGAGCAGCAATGAGATCCCACTGCTTTGTGCCACAAAACACTCCAAAGGGCATCTCTGCTCTCCAGGAGGGCAGAGCAAGCAGAGAAGGCTCCATATCCAATCCCACGGGAAGAGTTTCATTACTAAAGAAAGACTAAAGCAAGTCTTGTTTGCTGTGTGCTCTTGAAAGGTATTTGGCAGACAACACATGATTGCACAGAGCACATGCCTGCTTCCTTGCCTGTTTTAACTTATTATCTCCAACCTGTGGTCAGGCATTTTCAGAAGGGTTTACCCCTGGTGTTCTTCTTCCACATAAAAACAAACTAGCAAGAAAGACATCTGTGAGAGCTAGGAAAAGGTATTGCCTGAAAAAAAAAAGCAAGTCAATCCCTTGCTTGGTTAATCCCAAGGTGAAGGTGCAGATGGGCTTGTCATCCTTATCTAAAGTTAAAAAAAAAAAAAAAAATCACAATTTTACCTTTAGTTTTCCACTTATAGTTGGCATATTTTAATTAAGTGGAGCCAGAAGCCCAGAAAACTGCTCTTAAAATTGTCTTCTCTGTTTATATGTAATTCCTGCACATTTGGTCAGTTACCTGTTCACAACTGGCCTCAACTTATGACTAAGAAATCCTGGCAGTCATGACTCTGTTTTATCAGACTTTTGCACCACAACAGACAATAAAAAACTACAACAATGGGACACATGAAAGACAAAAGCTTAGAAGACTTAAAGGCATTTGTTTTGCTTTTGTAAATAATGTATTTCAAGTATTGGTAGAACAGGTGTGGAATTATGCTGTTAAGCATGGATCAAGATTTTACAATTCAAAGTTCAGAGCAGCAGTACCACAAGCCCTGCTGAGTGCACATACAAAGCCAGTCCTGTTCCCTTTTCACACATCACCAGTTATAAATTGAATATTGGACGTACATACATCAACAGCCGCTCCATGCTAGCTTAGCTGACCAATTGCAGTATTTTGTCCATACCCTGCTTTGATCATATCTGTTAAAGAAGCCTTTGAAAATCATAATCTTTACAGTATTAAGCAGAGCTCAGAACCTTTAATATCTGCACATCAGATAGGAAAGAAGGAATAAGTGCAAAGCCCTGCAGGACCCAAAACCATCAGTGCCTTACACAGAGTTCTCTAGACAAGTAATAGAGCCTTACTCCCCATTTGAAGGGATCCTGGAACAAAGAAGAGTGGACTTCTTTAGTCCTCTGCTCTAAGTTAGATGAAAATTAAAATACTGGATGGATTTTAGTTTCTGCAACTACTCCACAGCCTAGAAGAGAATAACTTTCTCCTGCTACATTCATTTATGCTCCTTAAGTTGGAGAGAGCCACATATATTTGAGCAATGACATAGAGTATCCTTTCCCACTGACAGGCAATGAATATAACCTGAATTAAGCAGAGAACATGCTACGCAGCCTCAGCATGCCCTCAAGCACTGTACAATCAAAGAATTCTGTGTGTATCCCCCCTCTGCCCCCACTAAAGTAATCAAAACAGTAAATTATCCTTAGGGACCTCTGTCAGATCAGGTTTCAAAGTTGATCATTTCCCTGTGCAAAAACACAGGCTTAGCTCAAAACCAAACCAAAACATAGAACTCATGCACATTCTCCCCATTCTCCTAGGACTCTAAAGTTGCTGTGTGTTGCTTAAAATAAATAATAATAAAAAACCCCTAAACAAAACAAAGCACAAAAACCCGCATTATTCTGCTTCTCATGTCACATGAGAATGAGAAGACTATACTGTACTAATTCAACCCAAAATTGCATCAAGATTACTTCACCAGTTCAGCAAGAGAACTGTGTCTGCACAGTCTGCCAGAGCTCCTGACAGGAATCACAGCAAACAGGGAACAGAAACAGTTACACAGCCTGCCCCCATGCTCCCCTCCCTGCACCAAAACGTCAATCCTCTTCTTCAAGTGACAAGTAGCAACTTCACTGTCATCCACTTGCTGAATTTTAAAAGAGAAAGGTTCTTTTCACAGTGTTTGGTTGAGATACTCCATAACTATTTTGTTATCTTCTCTTCATTCCCTCCATTCAAACCTCCCAGCTTGTGATGGCCACAGGGAGTTTAACCAGAGCAAGGCTGTGGATGCACAGAGCTATTCCACACCACCCTGCCAGCCCCTGCACCCTCATCTGCACCTGCATGCCAGCACTTATCTCACACTGGGCTAGAAGCTCCTGGGTGCAAAGGCTGCCTTTCTACTTTGTTGTTTGCACAGCACATAGCACAGAGGCCTTCTCATGCTGATAGGCTTCAGGTGTTTTAAAAGCACAAACACGAGTTGTGCAATGCCCTGGAGATATCAAACAGCTGGGCTCTCTCAGTCCCCACTTCTGATACCAGGCCCACAAATGGGCAGCAAGTATTTGTTTGTGCAAACTGTACCAATGTGCAAGGAGATCAGAGCCTGCTGCAGCCAGCAAGCATTCCTCCCAGCTAAGGTCCTTGGAAATCCCCTTGCATAAGGAGTGCCTCAGGAAACCACACAGCGATAATGGCCTGCACCTAAACATTCATCACTGGTATCATCAACTAAGGCTTGTGTTTTAATAATATCTACCCAAAATATCCAGCTCTCTCTCCCCTAAAGAAGGTAAGTCTGATTTGGCTTGAGAAAGGAAGTTGAACAATCTAAATGAATCCACCTGGACTAGTTTTTGGACTGGGGAGAAAGCAATCAGGATAAGAGTAAAATTCATTACATTTTTCACCTTTGCTGTTTTCAACATAATTCTTTGCTACACAAAGCTGTTCTCTAGCCTGCACCAACGATGGGGTACTTCAGGGAGACTCCTAGTGCCTGCTTTTTGCTCATCTCCATCTCCCCTTCTCCCACTCTAGGGGCTCACCTGTAGTCTTGGGTAAGGGTGACACAAGACTCCTCCTTCCCCAGTCTGGCCAGAAGCGCTCCGCCTTCCTGCTGTACCTTAACCAAACTTGCGTCTTCAAGAACGTTCTTCATCAACTGCCTTGAATTCCTCAGCAGCACAGCTGCATCCTGGAGGGATCACAAGAGTGAGGTGAACAGTTACTGCAACCTACAGGCTAAAACCAACACCTAAACCAAAACACAACCAAACCACATCTCACTTGGGCCCACTCTAGGAAAAGGGGAGGCTGGTTCCCACAGCTGCTTCTCTCCAGCCTCACAAGTCTAAAGTGATAAACAGTGCTCCTTATGATCCTGATACCTTCCCCACCAGGCTAAAATTGTGACCCAGTTCCCATCACGGTTGTTCCATTCATTTGCTGGGCATAGAAGAAATAAACTTTCCAGCCTCACTTCCCACTCACACCTAGCTCCCAGTGCTCTTAGAGCCTAGATCTGCATGGCTCCAAGCCATGGGACAAGATGCATGTGAAGGGTTTGTGGATATACAGATGTGTACAGGAAGGCCACTACCATAACCTCCATCATTTACGATTGGAACCCTCAGTGCAGAGCTGGCAGCAATTCCCTACCATGTCAGGGGTACAGCAGCTTCTCAAGAGGAGAAATAGAAAGTTTGTGACCACATAGGCTTGGTCTTTGTCCCTTCCCCTTCTCGCCCACTTCCAAACTTGTTTTCTGGAGGCAGCAAAGTTGGAACCACAGCACAGAACTAAGCTGTCACTTAATTTTATTTCAGGCCATTTGAGCCGACCCGATGGGGCACAGCCCAAGGCAGCTGCTCTATTCCTGGCACGCCAAAGTTTGTACCAGCTCCAGAGCTCTGGAGCTGCTGAGAATGCACCCCAATGCTGGAGCAAGCACCCAGCAGCAACAAGCCCAGCTGGAGAGATTTCCTGGGTGACACTGAGGAATCCGACAATCAGCTTTGAGACCCACTGAAGCCTCTATCACTTCATCTGGATTAGTTTCTACACATACTGGGAATACCCTGCTACTGCAGCTTGCAAATTCAAAGCTACAGCTTTTCTGTAGCTATCCAGCCTCATGCTCTCTTCTGTCTCAGGTCCACCTCTGATCTGAGGTGAGGGACATGCTTACCTCAGCCTTTTCTGGTAATTTTTCAGATTCCACTTTATTAATAGCTCCCTGAAGGAAGGCACAAACACCCTGGCATCCTTGTAGCAAGTATTCCAGCTTCTAGAAGAATAAAGGACCAAGGCAGAGATTATTGTCTCACAGCTGACAGGAAAGGTCTTCTGAGCTTGCAGAAGCTTAGGAGTACAAAAATCAAGAGAGAATCAAACACATTAATCCAAGGGTTCAATTATATCATTCAGTGAAACTGTATCAGCAAACAGAGGCCCATCAGAGGCTTCAGATGCATCACACCAGACCAGGGCGTCTATGCAGACCTTAGAAACCTGTATAGTCATGACTTGGATGGGTTATGCTTTACAGGAAAAAAACGCAGTCCACTTATGTCTCACATTCTTCTATTAGCATTTCTTGTAACTTTCCATGAAGATGAATCACACTGCATGAATTTCAGAGAAACAAAACATCAAACAAATACTTGGAATTTTTCTACTTTAAATAATTTCTCTTCATGTTAAAAGTTGTGTAAATTAAAGATTAGGAAACTGGAAAGCTTCCAAAATTAAGCACCTTAACCTATGGACAAATCTGAAATCCTTCCTCTTTTCACGGGGAGGTGGAAACAGGGAAAAAACCAAACAAACAAAGCCCAAACATTTCGTAAGGGCTCATGAGGCACTGCTTTTTAGAAAAGTTCGTAATATAAAGCCTGAATACTGTCAGATGTCACTGAAATCAGGAGGAGGGAGAAACAGTTATTCCAAAATAACCATGCTGAAAACAAAACAAAAAAGCAGCTGTTTGAATCTTTACTGAATTGAACTCTCTCCTCCCTGGAGTGCTGGAACAGTGCCAGCAGTGACAGATTAGCAGGCAGGATGCAGGTGAGATCACTGGGACAGGAAATAAATGCTGTTTGCCACATAGCTGCAGAGCTAAAGGAGCTGAGCACACGGGTCATTATCACACACAGTATAAACAGGCATTCCATACAGAACGATTCCCATACTAACTCCCTTTGGTAATGTTTTACATGCTAAGACAAGAAGTAGGTCCTACCTTCAAGAACTGCCCTTCTGCACACACAGAGCACCTCAACTCTCAAGGCATTCTCCACTCTGTCCATAAAACTAATCCATAACCTCTTGCAAAGCTTCTCTGCTTCCTCGCTGCCAAATAAATTTCAACTTCTCAAAGCCAATCCTAGGCACCAAGATGAGGCTTCTGTACCTCTACTGCATGAGCACAGGCTCATACAAGTACTTTTAGATGGAAATTTAAAATAAATGGTTCTAAATAAGTTGAAAAAAATAAGTTAACATCTAGCACAAGCCAAGCCTATCTTCTGAAGCCTGCCACCAGCACCACAGTGGTGTTATCAGTGACATCTTAATCTGCTTCAAATGCTGCACTGTGCCACACAGCACTCAGAGCCAAAAGACCACTGGATCCTCTGGAAGCTGAGGTGACAACTCTTATCAACCAACATTGAATTTGCTTTCCCTGGTCAGACAGCCAGCTTGTGTGCCTATTTACAGAGATTTAATCCTGCCTAGTCTCAGTGTGCCAAATAACTCAATAGAGCTTTTAAAGATGCAGCAAGCACCTGGTCCACAGCACTCAGGCTCCCTCCACAGCACAACAGCACATGGAACTGGGTATTCGTACCATGGATGCAGCCTCTGCAGGCTGTTGGCAGTCTGTGCATACCCTGCTGCTTGAAGTAAAAGCTATTCCTAGAAGAAGAATTCTGAACTGATTATCAGGAACTTCCAAGTCTCGCTCATGCAAGGACTGCGGATTTTACTAACGAGATAACAGCTTGATCAAACTTGCTCCAAAGCCAAGAAGATTTAACTCTTGTTACTACACTCAAGCTCTTCATTGTTAGTCCAATGGCAGCACGATACTAACACCTTCTCCTGACATTAGTTTCAGACGCCTGTCCTTAATCTTTGGAGTATAACTCAAGAGCCACTGCACACCACAACACCACCAGATTCCATTTCAGATTTGACCATATTTTGAAGGCACAAAAGAATTAACACAGTTCAAGCAAGTGAGTAAAAAACTAAAATTTTAATTCCTGCAGTCACACCAACAGGCCACGGTGTGTACCCATCTTATGAAGACAGTGGTTTTTTTTGATAACAGAGATGCATTTGCATTCACAGCTTTACAGGAATATTGTCTTTTAATGCTTGTAGGTTCAGCTGTTGAATTATGAATGCTTGTAGGTTCAGCTCTTGTTTCCATCTGTTACCATGCCATGGCTTCTCTCAGACACCAAAGCACATGAGATATCCTACTCACCCTGCGAAAGCTCAACCAGTCCTGGTGGCAGTATGGGAAGGTCCCATCCAGTTCTAGAGGCAGCTGTGAGCTGTCTATGTGCTTATGGAGGGATTTCATGGAGGTGAGAAGTTCAAACTGCACAGAAATATAAAGAAAAGAACATACTTCTATTAGGGTGTGAGCACTGGAGGAGGAGGGGAAGGTTAACAAAAGGTAGAATCTATCATTTCTTTATCTACCTTGCACAGAAGCACAGCATGCAGTGTGCATCTGCAACATCACTACAATATGAAGGGGAAAAAAACCCCAATTCAATCTTAGAGCAGCTTGGTGAACAGCTCAGTGGGCGAACCCTGAAGGAATGCAGGCCACAACATGCTGTTTCACCAGGCAGAACATCTGTGATGGGAGTCTGGCAGCAGGCAGCCTTCTCCAGAGCCAGTACCTCCCGGTGTGAGCAGAGCAACTCCCTCCTATGTTCCCACAGTTGTGCTGTGATTTGCATCTGTTTGGAAAATCTGGGTGGTTAAATCCAGCCCCCAGCTTCCCCATCTCACTTCCTGGAAAAAGAGTCTAACAGAGCAGGCTCTGCCCTGCCTTCAACTCTCCACTCATCACAGCAGCTATTTGCTCCAAGACTTTTTTGGATCTTGACACAGGTAACTTGCCTTCTGCAGAACAATTCCACGCTCACCAAAGCAACAAGTGCTCCTGCAGGTACATGGAAGCCAGCCCAGACACAAACTCAGGTGCAGACATTTAATTCCCACACACACAGTGTGAAGTTTCCACCTCCTTACAAAATTGTGATGATGCTTCCAATTCCTCCTGCATGCCCATGTCTTTATTAGCCTTTCCTGTGTTTCCTCCTACTCTTTGTGTTTGTTCAATGTGTTTAAAGTCTTCTGTAGCTCTCCCTGCATGTACATGCCTGCAGCCCCCATTCTGACTCTGAATTCTTCCACATGGGCAACAAGGAAATGGACTAATAGCATTTGTTATTCTTTAGCCTTTTGAGACACCACACCACACCCACAGCAAATCTGATGCCTATCACAGCATCATCCACAGGAACCAAAAGGGAGGTCCAGGACGACTCTGAAGCCTACGGAGTTTTAGCAGGCACAGAATTTCAGTCCACTCTTATAGCTTGCAATGGTCTTGGAGCATAGGGAGACGACTTAGATGAAGTCTGATCCTCTTCACTCACCACAGAGTGGCTCAGAGCCTACATTTCTTACACAGCCATAGAATACCAAGACAGTTTTACTTCTAGTGGGGGAGTTCAGTGATGTTGTGGTAACTTTTCCTCCTGTTAGTCTTTCCAGACATTCTGGCTACAAAGGGCACCTCACACAAATGCCCATCTCATCTTCTTGCAGAAGTCTCTCAGCCACTGGCAGCAGCAGGTATGAAGAGAAGAAGCAGGAAAGCAACAAGCACCTTCAAAGGTGGAGTTCAGGACTTAGCCTAATGTGATCTCTTCCTGACCATGTGTTCCCCCCTTGCTAATGGGAGAACATGAAAAGCATCCCCAGCAAATTGTTCAAGGCTCCTCCATACAGTTATCCATGCTCCCAACAAACCCGGTGTCTTGAGTCCCCAGCAGACTGATGCCATTGTGGTGCAAATGTCACTGATGGATGTGGCAATAAACAGAGCATGACAGGGATCTGTTCAGCTCACATAAACACTACAGCCCACTAAATACCACACCCATAAGAGACCATGACCACAAAACACAGAGGACACCTACAGAGATTTCATGTGAGAATAAACATACATCAATGACAGGGAATTTGCTTCTGGAGAGTTAAATACAAGATATCAAGAGTGGCCCAGCAAACCCCAGATAAATGGTTTTGTTACCTGTCCTGCTGGTGGCTTCTCCATCCGAAAAGTCAGATCTCTTTCAACTAGAAGCAGTACTCCATGAATACAGTGAGGATCCATGTCCTACAACAGAACCGAGCACAAATCCATTACTGATCTGCCCTGGATACAAAGGAGAATGTGCCACACCAGATTCATACACAGGATTGCAATTTATCCTTCAAAGGCATCTACAAAGCCTGGAAGGCAGTCACCAGAAACTAAGGAAGGTCAGTCTACAGAGTACCAAGGTGATGTCTTTAAGGTAGTTTGCTTCAGATCAACTAGTCCTGTAATATTTAAGGAAGCAATGGAAAGGTGTTGGCTGTACTAAAAAAGCTCTGCCTTCTGCACAGGAAAGTGAGTCAGGGGAAAAAAAAAAAAACAGAAGCAAAAAAAAACCCAAAACCAAAACCCATGTTCTGTGTCCAAGTTTTTTCCTGATAACTTTCCTGGTTACTTCACCTAACCGAAAGGAAGTGGCTTTCCCCTCTCCATCCCCCACCCAGTGCCAAATACATCATCTTGTCTCCACTTACTGCCAATTTACAATCAAGTACTTCCATCCTGTTTCTACTGTTAAACTGACAAATTCCAAATACAAGGGATGTCTGGCAACTGTAGTTCAAACTCAGCCATACAGAAGCAGCTCTCCAATTATAGAGGCATTCTACAGGGAAGTGAGAAACAGGCAGAGAGTGCAACAGTAGGAAGAGGGAAACATGTCAGGAAGATCCAGACCATGGAGACAGGGCTCACTACGTATGTGCTGCCTCAACCAGGAAAGCAAGGAGAAGAGCCAATTAAGCTGTTGTGCCTCATGGTTAAACAAGAGCCATCCCATTTTGATGTCTCCTACACCATCTTTGCCTCTGCAAAGATCTCAGGAATTGTCAAGCAACATATCCTTTCCAGTGTCACTCAAGGAACCTGCCACACAGCAGGCCACGACAGCAAAGGAAATCTGTTTAAATAAACAGCTCCACCAGTGTGTAGGGTTAAATATCTGCCAGAAGCACCAGAGACAGAGAACAGAGGCAAGTGGATTGATGCCTTAGGTTTTAAATATTATATTTCTTAATCCTGTACAGCCTAGTATGTAACACCAAAATTTCATACGGCCTGTTAGCTACTGTTCCCTCATGCTGGTTAGACATAACATTCAGCAGAGACTGAATGACCTAACCTGACACTGGGCCCAGTTCAGCAGTTAAGAAACAATGCCAACACAAGGAGCCCCAATTCTGCAAGTGAAAGCAGCAGCAGAGATTCCAGAACAGAGGAAAATGACCTTTCTCTCATCCAGTCCTAAACCACGATCCTTTTAAGCAGGAAGCAAAAAATTCCCACCTGAAACACTTTCCAAAACCATGAAAGGTTTCTAAAATCATCTCCAATTCCTCCAAAGTGAATTATTCACGCGTTCTCTGTTATTCAAAAACTGATCAAAAGGCCAAAAAGGATTTATTGCATAATTAGGCTGCAATAGATAAATATTGAAGAGAGCATGGGGACAGCTGTATCACCAGCTCTGAATTTATCTGCCAGAAAGTACTGAAGGATGGAGACTGGACACAGCTTCAAGACTGATGATGGTACTAAACAAATTTTTTCTTACACAATCCCTCTTCTACTCCAACAGTCACAAGATGTGAAATCTGAGTGAGGGATAAAGGTAGTGATGGTGTAACAAGAGGTTACCACAACAGCCAAAACACTTATTTGTTTGTTTGTTACTCCTGAAAATAGAAACTGAAAAACCATTCACACAAGGGAAAAGTTCAGTGTTTCCCAACTCAAGAAGAAATTGTATTTCCAAAGAAATCAAGTACTTTTCAACGTATTTTTTAATTTAAATAGTTAAAGTCGGTCTCATTCAGCACTGATGGAGCAATCCAAGGACTAAAACAGTTTACCAGGAGCACCTCAGGAGACAAGCACAGCTGGGAACAGCAGGATGCTACTTGAGGAAGCTTTCCTGCAGCTTTATGCACAATCTCTTACCACCTTTGCTAACAAAAACAATTATATGGAAGCAAAGAAACAAGAGTTCCACACATCTAAGTGAACTCCTCACCTCCCAAAAGAGGTACAGTGTGGACAGCACAGAATAGAGGGGCATCAATAAGAGTTCAGAAAGCTTCAGGGTAAATATAGATCCTTTTATTATTAGTCTTTTTAAAGAGAATTAGATACGTTCTTCAATGTTTCTCAGACTGAAGTTCCAGTTTTCTGGCTTCCTGTCCCAAATGGAAACCCATGGCCAGACTTAACAACACTGGCATAGTCTGAAGCACAGGCTGCCAGGAATGTTTGTGCAGAGGGAAGAGTCCCCAGACACCTCAGTCAGTCTCAAAGTGATCCCTCTAATGGAGTAGCAGGAGTTCCCTGATCTCAGCATGAGCCCAAGGTCCTCTGTACTTCCACACCAAGTGAGAATGCAAATACACCTCTTGAACAGAAAGGTTTGCACAGAACTTCTCTGCTTTCAAATGCTGAAGTGATTCTTTCCAATTCAACACACAAACACAACCCATTACAGGATTAAGCCTTTGCCCTGATCTGGAAAATTCGAAAGAATCTCACGCTATTAAGACTCAGGCAGAGGGAAATCCCACAGATACCTGCTCACTGAAGGCCAGTGCACACATTCCATTGTCCATGCCCTGCCTGCTCACTGAGCAAGGGATCAGCCCAGCACTTCTGAGTAGCAAAGTTCCTCTTAAGAGGTTCCCCAGCATAAGGCTTACTAGCGACAACCTGTAACCAAACATTACAGCATTATCCCTGCAAAAATCCTTGCTCCAAAGCATCATTCCACAGTTTCCCACAGGAACAAGCATGATCTATTCCTGCAACATGCACACACTGTGCACTTCCCTTCACCTCTGCACAGAGCTCCCAGAGTTCCTCCTGCTTCTTCCTGAGTTAGCTCTGCAGCAGCTTTTTATTCTGCCCCACTCCCTCTGCTCCGGTTGCTGCCTGGGACAGAAAAATTTCCCAGCCACACAATATTCTTAAAAGAAGGGGGAATAAAAAATTCTTGCGGAATGCAACTACCCCTACCCTGAAGGCAGAGAGGACAAGCTTGCTCCCTCCAGTTCACCAGGTTGTTCTGGACAGAGCAACTAACAGACTCCTAGTGCTGTAGGGAAAACTAACCTGCAAGCACCCAAAGTTGTCTACTACCACTTAATTCCAATCATGCATTCATTCTGGAAAGATGGAGAAGTGGAAATAGGATTTCCTAAGGCTGATGGATCTTGATCCAGAAACCTTTGCTCCCCAAGAGTCTCTCTAAGCTTAACAGATCCAAGCAGGAAGGGACTCTGCATTAGGGCATCCCATCTGTGCTTCCCCTCTGTGAAGCAGTGCTTCCCACTGCTGGGTTAAGAGGAAAACAGCCATTCAGAATTGAAGAAGCAATGCTGGACCTCAACATTTAATAGTTTCCAGCACATTATCATAGTAGGCGTCACAGAAATGTACATTATGTAAGTAAAATCCTAAATAAGGAAAGTGCAGGACAGCAGAGAAATGAGCTCTAGAGATAAGAGACACTGAAATGTGTAAGGGATTTCAGAAAGGACCCCGAGGAGGTGATCTGTTCCATAACCTTACAGGTGTAACATACAGTCTGTGCTTCAGTGCAGTCACCGGCCAGGCAAACCCTGCTGCACTCTGAAACACTTAGCTTGCCTCACTGCAGTTACACTCCGTTTTCTGTATTACTCTATCCTTGTTCCAGAGCAGAGGAGAACATTGTCATAGGATCCTGGAGTAAATGCTGAGGATCTCCAAATGCTCAGAGGAGCCAGGGATTACTCCAGTACCATACCTAGGTGATGGGCTACCTGAACAGGTCTCCTTTACAGAGTCTTCAGAAGAGTCAGTGTAAGGATCACAAAAACACAAGCAGAGTAATCAGCCTCTGTCAGTCACTGTTACCTGGAGCACACACTCAGATCCAGCAAGCTGTCTTGCAGCACATTAAACTCTGTCAAATAACTGTAGCACCACCCTGATAACAAGGTGCTCAGAGCCAAACAGCCATCACAGCAGAGCAAAAAGCTCCCCCGCTCCCTCATTTCAGAGAGGAAACTTAAGGTTGAAGTGGCATTATTACCAGGCTTGTAAGAGAATTTAGACAGCCAGAACCTGTTGCTGATTTCCAAATCAGGCCACTAAGACTGCCATGCAACTTACATGGACAGTGAAATGCTGTAAAGCTTTAGCAAGCCCACTGTCATGTGGGCACAGCATGAAAGAGAATGCATTTGCTTGTTACCTCTGCAGAACTGAGCAGGGCACCAGATTACTCCTTCACCACAGACAATGAGCACACTGATAGAGCTTCACAGCTCCACCCAGCCCAGGAAGCAGGAGAACAGACCTCTGAGTCAGACTCAACTCTCATATGTGGCACATAAACCACCAACATCAGCTTCATTAAAACACTGCCCTGTTCCAGTTTGCAGAGTTTGAATCCTAAGAGACCTAAGCTCTGATTTAAAAGGAGCACCTGCTTAAACAAGATTAGTCATTGCTACAACCAGCATCTCCCTGGCTTTCTATTTGGGAGGGGGAGCAGCACAACCCACTGGCTTCCCAAGTGACTGATATGAAAGCCTTTGACCTGAAGCAATATAGAGTTACAGCAAGTCCGATTCTAATCATTCACCGACAGCCACATCAACAGCTACACGTGCTTTTCCACCTGGCATGGTAAGCAGTGTCCTTCCCTTCCCATGACAGCAGGCAGAGGCCTCTCCTCCTCCCTTCTCTGTGGCAGGCAAAAATCCTTGCACAATTCACACAGCCCCTCAGTGCAGGGGACAGCATCTCCAAGCAGGATAGCTCATGACAGCATTGAGACTTGGGTACGGGCTGTTCTCAGCACTGAGATGAAAGCAAAACTGGAGGGGTGTGGAGGGGTGTTCTCCCCTAACTCAGACTTGCTTAGTTTTTTTGCTTTGTCTGCAGTCTGGCAAGTCCACGTCATCCTCCTAAAGCAGGGTTGGGTGCGTATCTCCACCTCCCAAAGCCAACTGAAAGCCAGGTGGCAGATGGAGACATAAGCAGCAGATGGAGATGTAACATCCAACCACGACAGCAAGCCAGCCAGTGTTCCTGTGCCCAAGCTCGAGGCTCACCTGCAATGTGCTGAACGCCTTGAAGAGAGCAGGAACGGGTGAACAGCGACGAGCATCCACAAGAACAGTGAGACCCAAAGCCTGACATTCTGGTCTGCAAGGACAAAGATAAAAAGGTCACCTTTGTCACCAATGAAAATTAACAAGACTATGGAAACAGAACCTGTAGTCATGGCAGGGTGAATAAAACAGTACATTATGGCTTTGTAATAACAGGAACAAACCAGCCACCTTCTCCTAAACAAGATATATACACAGAAACCGCCAACTGATTGCTCAGTTTTCACCTTTGCCATATGATTCTGTCTCTTCCAACCAATTTCCCATTTCTCCTATTCCTAGAATATGTGCCACTGATGGCAAAGGTGCTGGTGCCCACTGGATAATCCACACAAGAAAACCACTCCTTCCTAGTTGTGTTCAGGGACAAGCTTGGTTTCAGCCTCACTGCTTCAGAAGAGCAGCCAGTCTGGAGCAGACCCAATGCCCATCTCACCCAGAATCAGATCTGAAGGGAGAAGCATATGGAACAAAGCATAAATTGCAGAAACTTTCTCATGGGTTAAGCCTGCTCCCCTTATTAATGGTTTAAAGGCTTCAAAAAAAAAAATCACTATCAGAGAGTTCACTTTACCTCTTCTTATTTAATCATCTAAAAGTGAAACATAGTGATGAGCTGGGGAGGAAGAGTCTGTCATAGTGAAAGGAAGAGCAGCTGCAGCAAACTCCAGCCTGCAGACTCCAAAAACAATTTTCAGCCAGACATCAAGGCAGACTGAACCCTTGCAGATCCTCTCTCCCTCTCGGCTTGGAAGCCTAGCCCTAAAATATCATGTCACAACACTATCACAGAGCTGCTGCATGACTGCCCCATGATAGCTCCCAAATCCCATTTTCTGAACTAATGAAGGATAGCAAGAATGGCTTGGATTCATGGCAACACATGAAAACATTCAGTACACACCCAATTCTATCATATCGTGTGTGCAAGGCATATACAGAGCAGGTAAAGTACTTGCTGAAAACAAGCTTGTTCACCCTAGCAAAAGATTGCCACCTGTATCATTTCAGGACTGTTTGGACCAAGCTCCTAGGCCAAGAAAATCAACCTCTTTCCATTCCTGCCTCAATTCCCACCTCCCTGAAAGGCAGAGTAGACAGGGCAGCAGCTGTCTGCCCTGCCAGCCCAAGAGCATCACAAACCTTGGGATGCTCCGCAAGTACAGAAGAAGGCGTACAAGCTCAGTGGTATTGCAGTGGGGGTTTAACCAGGCTGTGTTCCTTGTCGTTATTATGGCTACTGCACGTCCTGATTTGTCTCTTGTACCTGTAAGAAGAGAGCAGGGGTGGAAATCAGGCAAGTAATTCAACAGAGCCTGGTTCCAGGTGTGTATGCCTCATATTCTCCCACTTCACCACCTTCCTGGAAATCCTCCACAGAGCTCAATATAGTGTATGTTGCAGATGGTAGGAGGCTATAAACACATTTCCAAAGTACCAAACATTGCCCCAGAGTGAAGCAGATAAGCTCAGCTTGCATTTCTCTCATGGTAGTGTTAAATTTGGACTGCTGTCCTCTACCCAAACACACATTCTTCATAAATACGGCTGAAGTTGCCTAATCATCTTGGGAAAAGCAAGAATCTCATAAACTCAAGATACAGAATCTCACCTTCACATTGCTGTCAGATGAGAGAACGCAGACAGGTCTGCAGAACATGCACTATGTAATGAGACTGGGCACATGCTGCAGCTGAGCCCAGAACAGAACCAGGCATCTCCTTGAAGCCAAACCCTGGAGCAGGAGCCCAGAGCTCCAGAGCTCTTCCTCACAGACTGCAGAGAGGACAGCCCAGGAGCACACTCCTGCCTGCCTACAGCTCTGACAAGGGCAGAGTCAGTGCCAGACTTTCATTGGGCGCAGAGCTTGCTTAGTGCCCAGGGAATAGATACAGCACAGTATGGGCAACCCAGTTGAGTTGTGATACACTGAAGAAGGAGAAATCCCTCTGCTTCAGTAAGCCAGGAAGGACAATGCTACTCTGCCACCCATTTCCCAAAAGCCCAAAGTCACAGCTTGCCACAGGAGGAAAAGGACCTAACACTGCCAGTTTTGGAATTATGTCCAGCCTCTTCTACAGATGCAAAAGTAGGATAAAGAACAGGTGGACACACCACTTTGGAAAGCCAGAACTGCCTTTGAGTCTCCAAATCAGGCAGTGCCTGCAGTGAGCCTGCTCAAGCAATTGGGAAGGTGAATGATTTGGAGAACAGGAGGGACAACACCTCTTTTGTGTGAAAAGTAATTCACAAGAACAGAAGCCATATCCTGTCACACAAACTGTATAAGAAAGGATGGAGGGGGGTGTGCGTGTCAGAAATCCCAAGCACAAGACAAAACCAGAGACTTAGAGAAAGCTGTTTCTTCCTCTCCTGAACTCTTGCTACCACAGCAGATACTGTCCTGGACTACCTCTCTCCCCCATCCCAGGTAAAACACACACAGTTGGACAGTCCTAAGCATGGAAAGCTGCCCCAGTGTGATCTCAATCTGTCACTAGGACATGACTTGAGTAAGGGCCACAGACACAGATGGACACCATTTTGAAGCACAGGCTTTCTCCTGTTAACAGAAATCTTTCATCATCAGTGTGATTCAGGAGGACTTTTATTACTCCTGAAATACTGTAGCCTGGAAGATGCATAATCAAAAAGCTGGAAAGAAATTAGAAAAAGCTTATTAATGTAATTTGTTTCATAAGCTAAGGGGACCATCACAAAATAAAATAGCAAAGCCCTCAATTACTGGAAAAATAGCTCAATAAGCAGGCTCAGTAAAAGCTTTTTAACTCTGAAGCAACATTTTCTGTCCATCAGGCAGGTTGGGCATCACCAGAACTTGATCAAATCTTGGACTTCCATATAGTAGTCTTGGAACTGCCTGACCAGGTCAAAAAAAGCAACTCTAGCCACCAGGGCTAGGTCTTCAACAGTGCCATAACCTAGATCATTCAGGAGCAGAATCCAGAACTGAAACTATCCTGGAAGTTTCGGCTAACTCCATCCCATCAGTTACCAGTTTATTAATTAGCTCTTATTCACCATTCATTACAAAAGTTATTCTTTCTAACATAATTACTGTATCATTACCACTGACTAACATAAAGCATTTAACTGAGTGGTGAGTACATTCCCCTAGGTGTGAGGATTGCCCACTGAAACCCCAAAGGGGCAGAGAGGTCAATCAAATCTGATACTGCTTTTATAGGAAACACAATTCCTTCCTTAGAGAAAAACTTCCTTGGAAGCTGTATCAAACCAAATCCTTGCTTCTTCCGGGCATTAGAAGGGCACATCCCTTCATTACATATTCAAATGCTTCTGCCTCATTTGACAGTGGTACATTACAATAGGAATCTGTGACAAAGGGAGTGTTAGGTAACATGGTCAGGCTCCTGCAACAGCATGGACTGTGAGCTTCTCTGAAAGACCCTCTCTAATCCTGTAAATTTTTGGGCTGTTATATACAGCATAAAAATGTCCAACCTGATCAGCAGACCAGAATATTAAAAATCCTCCTTTGGAATTTGTTGTTGCAATTCATCTCCTAATGCAAAATTACATATATGAATGTACCATAACTCTGTCCTGCCCTTGAGTTTTCCATTTCACCTTCTTCCAGAAACTGGAGAAGTTTTAACTCCCTTCTTCCTTCCTGGCACAAAGGTGATTACAGCTCTTTCTCAATCATCCTGTCTCTTGCCGTAAGACACCCAGTTTGGTTACAAGAAAGAGCTGTCACCCCTCTCTGCACCACTTCCAATTTTACCATTTCCTTTCATAACACAGCCCAAACTATTTGAGAGGCATCACCAACAGAGGCAAAAATCAGTCTCTTAATCTGTGTAGTCATCTCCGCCCCTTTACATGTGAGGTCAAAATGGGTCTTGCAGACCCAGCACCACCTGAGAGATGCCTGTGCTGCCTTTCTGCTCTCCTTCCCAACTTCTCCCCATGGTACAGGTCTGCCTGATCTCTGAGGTTGGGCCCTCTGCCCAATTTTCAACTCATAGGTGGTTCCTGAGCTGATCAAATGCAGCTCCTCCTGTCCCACACTGAAAAACCCTCTCGCTGGCTTGGGAAGGACAAGCCCACAGAGGCTCCTTACACAGAGCTGCCAAATGCTGTTTCTCACTAGAGAGGTAGATCTTACTTCCTCTGCTTTACTTCATGTTTGGTTAAACACAAAGACGTCTTGTGCGGGCCCTGTATGCCAAGCAATGCTGGCTGCTCTGTCCAACAGGCTCAGCTTTGTTCACCCCTCTGCCAATATTTGTCCCATGCAGAAATTTTATCTGCAGCTACTTGATACTCATTACTCTATCAGATGCAAACACTGAATAACATTTGACCTACAACCTGATTTTGGCAGAGTAATTCTGGGAAGTCCTCCCTTGATAGCTAGTTTTGTCATCTGCTATTTAGCTACACTATCGTTCATCCTACACGTTGCTCATCCACTTCACTGGGATATTCCTTTCAACTCCCTGTGTCACGAAATCAAATGTTTTCTAAAAATCTATTATATCTAGGTAGCTACATTTAATCAAACAAACTTCTAATTACCAAGAATAAAACTGGTTTTCAAGGGTCGTGTCAAAGAGCATCTTCTACATTCCTATCCTTTAATTATCTACCAAGTGAATCAAGTTTCTATTCTTCTGACCAGGTCTGATGTCAGGCCCACCAGCCCATCATTAGCTGCACCCTCAGTCTTCTCTTTTTGAACTCCTGGTATGAGCCCACAGATTTGGCATTTCTGACTCATACATGCTTGGTTAACATTTTGAGACTCCTGAGAGCAAATTAACATTACTCTAATGGGAGGGAAGTTCTACTTCCTGTCCTGCCCATTTGGAAACTTCAGAGGATTCAAGAAGTGTAACTTTTGAAGAGGTTTGGGGTGAAAGAAATAGAACTGGCACCAGTCTCCAGCGCTGCAAAAGGAGGCTCATCTCCCTTGCCCTCCTACAAACCACATTTGCAAGACACATTCTGGCTCAGCTACTCACCAGGCAGGTAGGCAACTCCACTCCTAAGCAGTTCTGGGTTCACATCCTTGACTATGGTAGGTGCAAAGTGACCACCCCAGGCTGTTCCAGAAGTTGGGGATGTCGGGGGAGTAACAGGTGGTGAAGTTTCCTCCCGGGCACTGAATTTACTCACTGGTTTCAACACACCTGTGCTAGTTGCCTCTTTTTTCATCTCTGTCTCTTCTGACACCATCCCTGTAAGACAAGCAACAAACAGAAGCTCAAGAAGAGTTCCACCCAAAAAGTCCCAGGTAAGCACCAGCCTGGGGAGGGACATGCCCCCAGCCCCAGCACTCTGCAGCTCCTCCAGCCCTCATGCCAGCAGCATGCACGTTCCAAAACTGGTTATAACATTAATACTACTGTACTTCTCAAAAAAGAAACCAATTTATTGTGAAGTTTGCAAAGTACAAAAGCTTGATTCAGATCGGGATTACTGAAGTCAAAGTCCTTTTTAAAGGTAACATTTCAAGCAGTACATGTCTGCTTACAGCCTGGAAGTCTGGCACAGTGCAAGTCCCTGGCTGAGCTCCAGCAGTCTGAGCATGCTGAAGTGATAAACTAGCTTCTGACAGGGAGGGCTACTCCATCAGAGCAGAATTACTCCCCCAACACCACTTTCAGATTAGCTCCTGAAAACGTGAAGTCAACTGAAGGCTGACAAATCAGCTTGAAATTAGCCAAAGAGACCTTGCTCTCCTTGTCCAGGCTTTTTTAATTAACACTTAATGCGAAGGTCAGAAACCCATTTAAAAGCACTGAAGAACAGGATGATTACACCAACCATCTCCTGCTTAAGAGCTTCACAAAATGCTTCCTTTGTCTGACACTTCAGCTCTACAGTACAAGTTATCACAATCAGTAAATTCTAAAATTAAGTATCTTGGCTACTACATGGAAACTAAGGCTAGCTCTATCAAGTTTCAATTTTCATGTAAAATTATCTGGAAAGAAGAGAAAAAGTATCTACCCATTGTGTAAGAAGTATTACTCCCCATTTCCCAACATCACAAGAAGCCAACAGTACATCTTCAATAATACATCTTTAGCACCCTAAGTACACAACTAGGCTATCCCAGTGTTTGCTGAAAGCTGTACTAAATAAAAGGCTATACTTCACTGCAAATCTTGATGCCTCAGTATCTACCAACAAAAATATCAATCTTTCTTCAGAAAAATAAGATGGAATATTAATCTGCTTGCTATGAAGTCAGACATTTTAATTGCTATTTAAAATTTACTTCAACCATCCTACCTTCCTGCTGCATCAACAATGCTGACACTTGACTCAGTTTATTTACTAACAGATTCCAATACTTCATTAAAGAGTAGGACCAGGAACAAAGCAGTCCTTGAAGTGGCTTTCAATACAAGTTTTAGCAGTGAAGGAGATTTACAGGTTGAGGCTTAGCCCAAACTGCTTTCAAAATTGCTAAAATGGGTGAGAGAAGTGCCCTGAGCAGCATGGCTCACTGCACCAAATTATCCAGCAGTGAGGGGGAAACTAGGAGGAGCTCCAGGACTCTGCACCATAGAGGTCATGATAGAATAGCTGCTCATTCCTCTTTAGTAACACCCCTGGTTGAGGAGCAGCCCTGGGACCCAGCTTGGCATCTGCTGCATTTGGCCACATAAGCTCCTGTGACGGCTTCAGGGCTCTGCCCAGTTTTGGGCCGCACCAGAGCCCCACTCTGTTCCTAGGGCTACCTCAGCCTCCACTTGCCAGTGGTGCAAGAAGTCATCCACTTTGGACAGCACTGCTACATCTTCCTGAAAAAGCGTTTTAGAGGGGCACTGATCTCCTGCAGAAAGGGTATCACAGACTCATGGAAGTTGTGCCCAAAGGTTTCACATTAAGAGCTGGTACACATTCTAGGAGAACATGGAATCTCCCAATCAGTGAGCTAGCTGTAAGGCCTGGCAATAAGCAGAACTTCAGTTTTGTAGTAAAGGGATTTGCATTAAATGACAAAAGCCTGTAAAGAGGACCAGAAGGTGAAATTTAAAAAGGACAAGAAAGGGAACATAGATAGCTGTGTTCCACATAGGTTACACACCAGGGCAAAAGAAATACATAAATGTACATGACACTCCTGCCTTGGATATCTCTTAGGAACAATGCAGTAGCTCCCAAAAAGTAGAAGAGAAGCATTTTGCTCAGCCCACCACACACAGTCCCGATACTGGGGTTCTTCAGTCCTGAGGAAACCTCACTGGAGCTGTACAGCCTCCAGACTATGCACATCTTGCCCAAACACAACTCTTCTCTGAGCTTTTGAGGCCCAGCTCAGATCTGCAGATGCCACCTCTCCCAAACAGGCCAAGCACACTGTTTGTTATTTGCAATGTGGGGCGGAGGCACTCACTAAAGCGGAAACTGTAGAATGCGGAGGATTACATCTAAAAGCAAACTGAGAACAGGGACATCTGAATTTGCCCTGTTTGCAGGTTCCACCTTTCCCCGAGGTTAAGGAAGTGGTAGAGGAGGATTTGCTTTTGTGCATTTCAAAGAGACATTAGCATTTTCCCTGCAAACTGCCCCAGCACCAGTATCACCTATGCTAACATCAGGTAGTAACTGGGAGTAGAAACAGAACGCCCAGAACGCCCTAACAGGTGCTGCTGAATATGCCCCAATGTGGCTTTTCAGCCTACCTCTTGAATATCAAGATATTTCCCACCCACAAAATAGAGGAATTCTTTCTGGAGCTGCAAAGTCACAAAATTCACTTTCATTTAGATGCCAGTCATTAGGAAAAAACACCAGTCACATTATCCGTGAAGGGAACCAGTGTAAATTTTAAGCCACCAACTCAAAACAGTTCACATTTGACTTCAGACTTTATTTCTATTTATATCTAGGTCTTTCTAAGTTAGACTATATTTGTGCAGAAAATAAGCTCACTGAGAATGGAAGTAAAGGGGGAGAGTTAAGAGACAAGGAAAAACCCACCGACACAGCAAACCCAGATGCCCCAGTTCTGAACATGTACTTTGACATAATCTACAATATCTGCTGTAACAAGCAAGCTCCTCCACCTCACACACAGCAAATTGTGCCTCTGCCCACTGTTGCTGAGGTGTGAACTTCAGATCTGAATTGACCCAGTAAAGCTTAAGCTTTGTTGTTATTTATAGTTTAGGCAAGATACCCTCAGTTTCCAATCATAGTAGCAAAATGACCTCAACAAGACCCAGAGAATTTAACCTACAGAACTGCCTTGCTGGAAAAGTGGAATCCATTTGTAGGACATTTGCTTTGCTTTCTAATTTTATCTGTAAATTATCTTATTAATATATCTCTGAGGGTTTAATGGGGCTAGATAAGGGGATGCCTTGTTTGGATCTCAAAGCAATCAAATGTAATTGAATGGATCAAGCTTTTTATAGTGCCAGCTACAGTGTTTAAGAAATACTGCCAGGATTAAGATACTTAAGCTGCCCTTTCCCTTTAAGAGTTTATTTGGTTCGTTTGGGTAGTTTTCCTGGCGACTTAGGTTGTTTCTTTTGCTTTACAAACACTGAGATAACAAGGTTTGCTTTTTTCTTAAATGCCCAAGTTTAACATCAAACAGACTTGAGGCACGAATGTCACTTATTTCAGCCAAATCCCCAGAATCATTTGTATTGTCTTTCATTAAAAACAAACTCCACACGTACCCCAGAGGGGTCCATCATTGCTGAAATCTCCAGCAGTGGCCAGGATTTATTCTTTGGAGCAGTGAGAACATCACACTTATTATCTCATAACGAGCTGGACCTGGCTAATTTTAGACAGAAGAGATGGGAACACTGAACGCGCAGCCACTGGACTTATAAGCAAAGTGCCCACCCAGCACTCTACACAAACTAGGTGTTTCAAGGCCCGGTCCTGAGCAAGCATGAAGTCAAGCCAGGTTTAGCTTTGCCAGGGAAATGGATACCCACAGCACAGTTACTTCCTGGCATATATCCCCCAAGACCCACAGACAGGCAGAAGGCGATCCTTTTTTTTCTGTTCATGGTGATAGATGCTCAGAGAGATGTGCACTGCAGAAACAGAAACTTCTGAGCTGACCTCTCCGTTTCACAGAAGAGAAATGCCTGTCACTTCAAAAGTACTAGAAATGCCTGGCAACCCTGGGCTTGCCTAACTATGGAATTAAATGAGTTTGATGCAAATGTTAATGAAATTTTATTTTAATCAATGGGTGCTAATTTAGTTCCGTTAGGAGGTCACTAAGACGTCAGGTAAAATGTGATATTTTGGACACTTGAGAAGCAGGTGTGTGTGTGCAGCCAAATAGAGTCATGCTGCAGCTCTTGGCCACATAATTTGGGACCAGGGCAAGCATTACAGTGGCAGCACGCCCCAAGACAACCAGCTGTGGATGTGTTGCCCCAGAGGGTCAAACGTGTTCTAGCAACGTGGGTCTGCACGCCAACTCTTTCAAGAGTCCTCACTCCAATATTTCAAGCTGGGTAATTTTCCTAGCCAGGGGTCTCAGGGAATGAGAGCTGTTGAACTGGAATGGCATGTTCCACCCGCCCCCGCCGCACACCCGCTCCTCCGTGTGATCTGCATATCAAGCTGCAGCTTTCCAGACTCAGCAGAGCTGGGCAAAGCCCACACCAGGCCCAAGCGGTTACACACCGCCTGCCTACAGTCTGGTGCAAAAGGCAGACACCTGGATTGCCCTCTCAATTCCTTCTCAAGTAGCACAACTCCAGCTCAGGAACCCAAGCATCAAGAAATCTGGGTAATACCTGCTCGAACATTCCATCTGAGCTGACATTAGATGCCTAATTTCTGTGCTCTCCCACTCAAGTTAAACAGCTCCTACTTGAAACATAATCAAGCTGAAGAAAGCATGCCGGAGGGGAAGGCAGGGAAGAGAGGGGGAATCCCTCAACTCTGCAGGTTGTTGCCTGAAATCAGTTACCAGCACATACATTTGTTGATCTTCAGGTCACATTACTTAGCTAGTATTTTACTGTGGCATCCACTGCTGCTTCCTCTTGCCACAATCATTTTCCTAAAGCCAGTTTTCAACTACGAAAGACTTGTACAGTTAGACAAGTCTCTCCTCACACACTCTGCACACCATGAATGTAGCAGGTGGAGGTCACCAGCACTCAGATTAACTGAAATAAAAGCTTCTTACAACGGAACTTTGTTCTGTACCAATGTAAATTCACAAAGAATTTTTAAACAAAATACCACATAAACCCACCTCTGAAGCGAAAGCTAATTTCATGCCACAAAATATGACAATTTAATAATTTCCCAGAATTTTGTGCTATTACCCAAAGCCTCTCAGATGTACTTATCAAATCCTGCTTGATAAGTAGTATTCAAGCAGTACTCCTTGAGGACTTTGCTTTCAATTCATGTTACCAAACACAACCACACAAACATCCAATGGCCGTACCTTTAGGAGATGATGTCCCAGAAGCTGTCTCTGGATGGGAGTGCAGAGTGGTAGGCTCTATATGACCCTCAGCAGGTCCCGAGGACAGTGGTCCAACCTCCAATTCCTCTTCAATGGATTCCAGTGTTTTGGAGGTTGTAATCTTCCACCTTTCCCCATGAGAAAAACTTTCCTGGTTCTCCTCCTGTCCCTGCAAGTCCTGTACTGCAACACACTCTGGATTCAGCACAGAGTTCTCTTCACTTTCACACGCATGGTTTTCCACCAGTCTTTGCGGTTCCTCAAACCTCCCTCCAGACCTCTGGGTTTTGAACTGCCTTGAGTCTTCTTCTTGTGCACTGGGACCCAACAAGTCACTGTTGTTTAATTGTTCTGCCATCTGATCCCCTTCTGCTGACAGGGCAGTTTGGAGCAGCATGGCTTCTTCAGCCTTTTTATGCTCTTGTTCTTCACTATCTGACAAGGCTCCATCCACTGGAACTTTCACAGAACGGTGACTGTGACAAGTCAGATTCTCATTTACAGTCAACATTTCTTTAGATTCTTTCATTTCCTCTGGGCTGGCCCTTCTTCCCACCTCAAATTCATCTACATCTCCTTGGTTCTGTTCTGGAGGATTTAATGGAGAACTGATATTTGCTTCGTTATCGCTGCAGCAAACACTTACATCTGCCACACTCCCTGAAGAAGAGCCTCTCTCTGCACCTACATCTGAACTCTCAGGCAATGCAGTGACCTGCACTGGCTCAACACTTCCACTGACACCCTGGCAAGAGATATCAGAACCTTCCTTTAGTGTGCAACATGGTCCCAAAGGCCCTAGGACAGACACAGGAGAAGCATCCATCAGTGTCGCCTCCTTTTGACCCTCCATCAGTGGTTCTGTGTGTACTCCCCGCATCACCTCCTCTTTAGCAGCAGCAGCATCTAGAATCACTTCTGGGCTCTGCTCCAATGCTCTTTCAACACCAGCATTTTCACTAGGTGCATCATTTTGTCCCTCTACGTTTCCAAGGGCACCAGGCACTTGTGCTTTGCAGCTGATACCATCTCCAGCACACACATCACTGTAGCTGCACAGTGCGTATTGCCAGTCCAGTGAGTGCTCACTGCGAGTCTCCTGCACTGCAGATGAATCTTCTGCGTGGCAAGCAGGAGACTCAGCCACAGGAAAGTTATCACCCATGCTTCCAGGATCAGCCAGGATCAGCTGACCTTCTGGAGACAGTTCTCCATGTGCCATCATTTTGTTGCCTTCCAATGGAACAACATTTTTGAGAACTTCTGTAGAAGTGCTTAGAGTGTCCATTTGACAGTGCTCCTTCTGCATAAGTGCTGACTGAATTAAGTTCTTGGAGTAGGTACTATCCTGTATGACAATAAACCTGTGCTTGCCTTTAGACTCATTCACTTGTGCTCTGGGCTGAGTTAGGTAACTTAACGCCAGCGACTGGGTTAAAGATCCTGTTTGTGGCCCAAACCTGGGCAGGGAAACTTCTGCCAGTTCAACGTACTCCCCTTCAAGGTCACTTCTCAAGCTCTCTTGAGTCACAGGACTCCTACAGACACCATTGACCAGAGCTTCACTTAACTTTGGAGCTGTGCTGCTAATGACAGGGTTGTCTCGATTTGGACTTAGTTCCTGTAGACGAGACCTCAGGTCCGGTGAGCCGCACTCAGTAAGGTCCGTGGGGAGGCACAAAATCGAACATTCCTCTGTTATTTCTGGAGAGATGATACTGTTTTCAATTATTTTTGGTTTATTTATAAATTCAGGATTAACCACTTTATCCCAGGGGACACGAAATATTTTGTCATCAGTGGTTAGTAAACAATTTTCCAGTGCTATACCCATCCGCTCTCCATTGAAAGTACTCAACCATTCCAGAGTAAAAATAGAGGTATATGAAACTTCTGGAATCACCAGTTCTTCTACATTATGCTTATCTTTTGCCAAACATTTCAATACAATTCGTGGAGGCTTCTTCAGAGAGGGGACCACCTGCAGGTAGAAGTCACCAGGCTTCAAGATTCGCCAGTCAATGGAAGCTAGCTGGATTACAATCTTCTCTTGAATACACAGGGGCCAGCCTGCATGGCGAAACAGCAGTCCGCAGTACGGAGCCTATGGAGACAAGAGAAAATGTTTTCAGCACCACGAAAAGATCTCAGCTCAAGATTTTCAATAAGAGAGATCAAGAAAACAGGTGAATTTTGGGTCTTTGATTATTGGTGTAGGCAAGTGTTTCACACTGAGGTCTTCACTTCAAAAAACAAAAACGAGAAAAGATACCAGCACAGACAACCTATGCAGGACAGGTGGGGACAAGTTACACCATGAGGCTGCAAACTCCCAATGAAGGGAAGAAGATACTGCAAAGACAAAACAGGAGAAAGGAAGCAGCAAATGAAGAAAGCACAGCAGAACCACAGAGAAAGAAGGCAACAAGTCCCACCAGCAAGCTGCAAGGAACCACACTTAACATACCAGCGATTTCCTCATTCCCAAAACATAGCAACACTCAGGCCATGCCTCAGAAAAATCCCACCCAAGTAAAAGAACTGAAGTTTCATGGCTGAACTGACTTGACTCAATTATTTACAGCTTTATCACAACTTCAAAAAAAAACTTCAGTGCTTTGAACTCAATTCTGTTTGGGAAAGATTTATATTAAGGCATGATATAAGCCTTCAATTCCACAATTAATTTCATCTTTTTCTGTACAATAATTTAGATTCAATTAATTCAAGTATTTTGCCATATAGCAGAAAAACCAGAGAACTGAAAGGAACTTCCTGGATCCTCATGTACCTTGAAACAACAGTTACTGGCATAAAGTAATCTCTTTCTCATCTTCATCAAGCCTTACCTTCAGCCCAGCCAGATTTATAACTCTCCTTGCACCTGAAGCAAAGTTGCTAACAGGTTTGGAAACCCAAATCATCCTTCATATTCAGTAATTCTTCCTCCTCAACCCTGTAGCTTATTTTCTGGATGCGTTCCCATTACTTAGACTTATTAACCCATGTCACATCACCCTTAGCCTGTGTACCTTCATCATCTCCTGAAGTATCTCCTTTGTAATGCCCTTTTCTTTTTCTTAAAAATGTATTTATTTGTTCAATTTGTTCATTGTGCAAAGCACTGCACCAGCACTTCCCAAATGTGCTAGAATCATCTCTTAAAGCTATGATCCCACACGTCTTTCAGTCACACCCCTACAGTAACCCAGCCACCTACTGCTTTTTCTTTTCAAACTGATGCCAGTTCACAACAGAAGTTCTGCCTGCCACTTTGTGGAGGCACATGCTTGCCCTCTGAGTCTACCGTTACAAAAATTTAACTGCAAAGTTTTAGAGCTCATCTTGTGCAATGCATTTATCACCCTCCTCTTCCAGGTTATTGTTTGTGTGTCCCAGGCTGGTTTCACCACAAACATGCCATACATACTCTTACTTTTTATGCCAAGGTCGTGGATGAGAAGCACTGTGTGTTTCCTGAGTCCTGCCTCCAACTCCGTTTTCCCTGCAGTACAAACACCCTCCCTTTCACCAGTTTACAGCCATCTTGCAATTCTTGCATAAACCTCAATCCCTTTGACACAGTAATTAATCTTCCATATGACTCCATAATAAATCCTTTATGGCAGAGATTAAACAATGAAACTTATCTCTCTAGAGAAAACTGGTTTATTGAACAGGCTGCTGTGACACTACCTGCCATGGAGCAAACCACATGAAAACGTTATTCAGTTTTTCATGGGTCAGTTAATTCAGTCCTTGCTCAGTGCACGATGTTGTAGGCTCAGCTTGTTCTCTGTATTTAGTTACTAGCCCTGACTTAACAGATTCAATAAAATCCCTGTAACCAGACATTCGGCATTATATGGTAACTTCTTCCATATTCCAGGATGGAGACCTGCCAGTCCTATTTCTTCAAAATAGTCAAGTTCAGTTACAGCAGTTTTACTTCTGTTCACTTACTGCTACCACCCTACTGATGTACCTTCACGTTGTATCACTACAAAACTGAACCTTATTTTAGTTTTCACTTACTTGAAGGATCATATTAATATTACCTTTCTATTCTAACCCTGACTCAGAGCAGACCCACCTTCCCTTCTTTCCTTTTTCTATTAAGTTAGAACCAAAAAGCCCTATAACCTAACACACAGTTGCTTATACTTCCCCCAAAGGCACAGCTAAGCTTTGCAGTCTGAAGTTCTCAAGCTTTCTGATCTGCAAGACACAGATGCCTTTATCAGTAAGTTCCTTTCATCCACAGTACAGTTAAACTCAGCAAACCAAGAGACCACCTCTTGTAGCAGTTTGCACAAGCTGCTCCTGGCTCCAGCAGGCCTTAAGCTAAATGTACTTCATGGACTTTTATATCAAGCTGAAGACTCACACAGCACCTCAGTCAGTAAAGCTTGTGGCTCCTACAAAAGGGCCCAAGCCAAGTATTTTGTACATAAATTTTAAACTAGAGCCATTTGCAGTTTTCCAGAAGAGACAATACCATGGTACCCTACACCACACCAACCCCTCTTCTCCCACTGGAGTATCTCCTAGTAGGTATATTAAGGTTAAGGGTCTATACCGAGGGCCTTTCAGGGGAAGACGACACAGATAAAGATCAGTTCCCAAACTATAATAGTTTATAGGACTGAAAAGCAAAAGGCAATCACCAGCAGCATAAACATAAAGCTGAATTCCATCAGCACATACTTGACATAGAGATGCTGTTAAAATTTGGATGCAGAGTGACCCACTGGAGGGTCATTCATACATTAAAAAATCCAAAAACACAGCCTCACTGCTTAGATGCTTACTTGTCTGCCTACTGAGTCATAAGGAGAAAACTCAGCAACAGAATCACCAAAAACAAAATGCAGAATGCATTGAAGTTCCTGAAAAACCCTACAAAGCCACAGTATAAACTGCATCAAGAGGCAGAGTAACATCCAAGCAGGAATGCAAGTCCCACAATAGCCTAAACATTACAGAGCTTTAGAACTTAGAAGTGGAGCATCTTCATGCTGCTCCTGCTCCAAAATGCACCTTCAAAGGGAAGCTTATGTGAAGCAGCTTATTACAGTCCTTTAAAAATTTCATTTTAAGGCTCAAGGATTTGCTTTTCTTGTGTCCAAACACTACCGAGCCAAACCAGGCTCATCAAAGGAGTGCCAGGAACACCCTCTACACCCAGTGGTTGCAGCCAGGAATAAAGCTGCCTCTGAAGGAAGAGCCAGACACCAATGACAAAAATGGCACAAAGGTGAAATTTTCTAGAGCTACAGGGATGGTTAAGCTGGAACAGACCATTTAGTTCAGGATGTCACCTCAAGGCCAGGGGCAAAACCGGGTTTTTAACTTTGTGCTAAGCAGAGACAGACCCCTTGGAACACCTCTTCCAGTCCCTAAGGAATCACACACAGGCTGATGATTTTAACACATCCAACTGAAGCCCATGATCTTGTCTAATACTTCATGAAGCCGTTTACACTTTTGTCACTGCAGAAGCTGACAAAAGATTCAGTGCTCTCAAGACTCTCAACAGTAGTCATTCAGACAGGAGTTAATTCTTTTCCCTCCAGTGTGCTTAGGAACCGCTCACATGGAGCAGCTGAACTATGAATGAAGGAGGAAGCATTGCTTTTGTTTAGACTCTCTAAAAGGCAGGCAAGACTTTCAAAAAGCAATTAGTAAGAAACATTCCTCTGTGATTTCAGACTGTAAAGACAAAGGGGCATACAGTGGAGGTTTGGGGAAGAAGAGTCCAAAGCACATTAAATACATTTAATCAATAATAAATAATAAGTTTAAAAGATCAAACAAGCAGACATTTAAATAAAATATGAAATAGCCTGGGACCAGCTCTAAAGAGGGTACAAGGTACCTAGGGCTTCCCTTGGTCTCCCTGTACTGCCACTCTGGAAATAAAAAATCACAAGTCAAGGCTAGAAAAGGTCACAACCAAGTAAGAAAGGATTTTGCTGACCACTCTCCCAGACATTTCACACTTCACCAAAAGCCCCCAATACCTAATGCTAAACCCTCTGCAGCCCTCCCTAAAGGCAGCTGCCCCACCAATCCTCCATCTTGTGACTACTGGGCAGGCCAGGGAGTGCCAGGCAGGCCTCCAAGCACAGCTCGTGTCTCTGCATCACCTCCCAAACCGTGCTGCACAAGTAGGACAGCCCCACCGTACAGGTTTCTCCCTCCCACAGGACACCTCAGACACCCCCACGCCTCCATGCCACCTGAGCCCACGCTCCACGTCAGCCATGTGGGCCACGAGCACCCTCAGCTCCTCTGCCCACTGCCTTCATATCTCCCTCATCAGGACCCCGAGCTCCCATCGCTCTCATCTCTCCCTCCTCAGAACACCCAGTGCCCACCAGCCTCATCTCTGCCTCCTCCCCCAGCACCCACTACTCTCACACCTCTCCCTCCTCAGGGTTCCGCAGCACCCACTGCCCTCACCTCTCCCTCCTCAGGACGCCCAGAGCCCAGTGCCCTCACACCTCTCCCGCCTCAGGGCCGAGCCCTTCAGCGCCTCGTGCTCCAACGGCCCTCCAACAGCTCAACCGAAGCCCCGCTGCCCGTCAAGGCGGCCCCGCGCTCCTATTGGCTGCTTCAGCCCCCGATGCCCTCCCATTGGCTGCCGGCCGGCCAAGGCCCGCCCTGCCGCCACACCCGTGTCCCACCCGTGGTGCCCCGAGGGCGGCGGTGGGCGCAGGGCCGCCCCTGCCCGTTCCTCAGCCCCTGCCCCGAACACCGCCCCTGTGGGACAGCAGCACTGTGGGCACAGCTTCCTGCTGCTTCCCCTCCCTCCCCTCCACAGCCTCACCTGCCCAAGGCGCCGCTGGCCGCTCGGAAGCTGCCGGAATCTCGAGGAGTGGGGAAATTGCTACCTTGGCTTCATCAGCGAGGGCGGTGTTTTGGGGAAAGCCGTGAAACGTCTTGAAATAATTACCAGTTTGTACAAACTAAAAGCCTTTTGTTACTTTAAAGGGGAAAAACCACGCAGTGCACCATGGAATTGGAAGCTGCAACTACAGCTGCAACTTCTATTCCAGTGTTCAGGGTGGGAGAGAGCAGAAAGGTTATGCACCTTGGATCTTCCTGGACTCACAAAGGCAGACGGCTGGCTCCAAGCTGGAGGCTGGTGACAACACGGAGTGGCAAACATTGTACCAAAACACATCCTTTCAAGATGCCCAACTCACATGAATCCATCCTATGTGATGGGTCTCTCCCCCCAGTATTTCACTTCCTTGAAACAAATGAGTAACTAGTGACTATTTTAGCCTCTATTCCATATTTTTCCTCCTCGTAGAATTCCTTGCCCTCTACCATGAAGACTTGAGTCAAAAGCCTCGCCATACACCCCCTCTGCATTCAGAGACAAAAAGGTTAGAACAAACCCACATTTTAGGTTGTTTGGACTGGTTGGGTTTTTTCATCTTGCAGACTTCATGCCAAGTTTTTGTGATGGAGGTGTTTGACTCATCGTTTCTAACATTTTAGACTCCCAACAGTAAAGCGCGTTAATCTTGGACTCGTTCTGGCAGTAAATGTAACGTGACTCCTCGGGGCTACTGAGCCTTGTGACCATTCCAGCAACCATCAAAAGGGAGCTGGAGTTCTGGGAAAAACACCGACTGGCAGCATTGAGCCCCACACATCATCCTGCCAGTGGCGGGAGCCCAACAGCTTCGTCCACAGGGCCAGGGAACAGCTGGGGTCAGAGGCCACCTGAGTCAGCCACATCTAGCAAACATTTTGCTAAACCTTTTCCTGTGAATCCCTTTAGCCCGTGGTGTTCCTGATTACAGAAAAGGAGAGCACTGCTCCACACCTGATCTCTGAAGGGTTAAGCTTCAACAACAATTTCTCAATTGTTTCCTAATTGTTTGCCTGCCCTCCCACCTAGGCTGCCATACATACTCAAGCGCTTTTTGCCAACCGTTTTGCATACGAGAGCAGAAAGAAAACTCTCCAAGAAAGCCTTCACAGGCCTTAGAGAGCATGATGTACTCACACAGGCATCCTGCTGAATGCACTGCAGGATGTGCTTGGCTGGAATCAGGAAGTCTATGAGGTAGTGCAGTCCATCCCCACGGTACGTCTTCTCCACCACATCAAAAACTTGGCACAGAACAGTGGCTGCGGTAGCCTCAAACGGAGGGTAGAGTGCTGATAACGTACTCTGAATGCAGCCGTCCAGTGATTCCGAGTCCTGCCGAGAGAGAAAGTGTTAGTGGTACCAGGGCACGAGTTGCCCAACACCCAGGAGCGCAGCCACCTCCAAATGTAGGAGGAACGAAGATCAAAGGAGCCAAGTGCTATCTTTTCTAGCTTCTTTTGGCACCAGCGATTCCAGGTAAACACAAAAAAGCTCCCCCAGAACGGGAGTGGAGCGCTCGCAGAGTGCTGCGCACAGCGGCGAGAATTCCCAGCTTTTGCTTACGCAGCAAGTCCTTCTCCTGCCTGCGCGGGGTGGGGCGGCTGTTGGACCGCACCGCAGCACGTGAGCGCCTGCGAGCGAGACACTCCTGGGGTGGGCGCATCCCCAGCCCCCTGTTTTGGGTACGCTCCTCGGTAGCTCCTCAGCCTCCTGCGCTCTGGAGCTCCAGCACAGGATAAGGTGCCAGAACTGTTTGGTCCTGTGGAAAGCCATGCACCAGTGCGACTCCTCATTATTCAAAGCTGATTGCCTCTCATGAAAGGCTCCGCTCCGGAAGCCAGGAATTTTCTGCAGTGCGAGATGCCTCACACCAGGATTTACACACTGTGTGTGAACAGGGCTGCCTGTGGTCCCTGAGCACACCCATTGATACCTAGTTCAGGAGGATCAGAGGCAATGGCTTCCCTGCATCCACCTTCATTTGGGAGAACCTGCCAGCCAGAGCCTGCCCAGAGTGTCAGGACCAATTCCAGTGCTGGAGGCCAAATTCTGAGTTATTGCATGGGTGTAAATCAAGAGAGTTTGCCAAAAAAGTAACAATAAAAAAAATATAAAGCTACACATATCTGGAGAAAGGATCAGGATCCCTCCTTTCTTTTCTGTTTTAGAGGGGATCCCTTGGGCTAACTTACAGCCAGTGGGAGTAAGTTTTGCTACAAAACCAAATGAAAGTTTACTCAGGTGTCTGGCCAGATCCTCATCTGATCTAAATTCACCTCCTTTCACTAGAAACAAGAAAATCACTTCAGCTGCTGGCCCAGAATCCCTACAGCCTCCTGTAGAACAAGAACAACTGCATGGACATGCCTGAAAACACACTTAATGTCCCACAGCAAGACTGGGAGAGAAAGTTAAACAAAGCAGTGCCACACCAGCTTACACCACAACCAGGGAACAGTCGAACGAGGGGATCAGGAGGAAACAAACCGTTTCACTGATTCCACTTTATGGCACCAGATGCCTCCGCTGGCCTGAGAGAGTTCAACAGTCTCAGAGGAAGCCTGAACTGACCTGCAGCCCAGCAGAAATGTTGCTCCTCACACAAGCCTTCCCATCTCTCACAGCTTCACAATCTCCAAGTTCCTCCTTTAGAGGGCTGGGTGTTTTAAGCACAATATAAACTCCCTGCTCTGATGTAAAGCCGCCTTCTGGGACAGCCTGTGGGACTGCAAGGGAGCGGTGAGGACGCCCAGGTGATGCCTCCACAGTCCCTGCCTGCAACGAGCTGGCAGAACTCTGGTGACAGGCAAACCACACACTGCCTGTGGGACAGTACTGCTTCCTTACCTTTCCTGCTGTTTCTCCTGATGTCAGCAACAAGCAAGGCTAGATGGCAGCAGGCTCCTAAGGTATCCACACCTTTTCTGAGAGACCAGCTGCCTCCTGCAATACACCTCAAGGCCAATGCAACCAGATAAACAGAGGTTAAGGAGCTATTTTTCATACTCATGGAATCATAGGTTATCCTGAGTTGAAATTCTTAATCCAATGTTCTTAACCCAAGAATTCCAAAAGCAAGAGCCCTATGTGCATACTACCAAGTGCTGAATTCTAGGGATGAGCATTTAACCCCAATTCAAAATAGGAGAAAAAAGCTGTTTTAAACAACTTACTTTCCACTCAGAAAAATAACCTCTGTTGACACCAACCTGTCCCAGCAAGCGCCTTTGACCTAGTCAGACAGAAGTGGCCTTCACACAGGTGCTCTCCCACCCCACCAGTCACCTGCTTGAGCACTATCACTGTAGCATTGCTGCTGGCAGCATTTGACAACAATCTCCCTCTGACCCTCCACAGCCCCCAAGTTCAAAATATCAGTCAAAAGTGGGAGTTGGTTCTGTGCCATCTTCTGTCCTCATGTCCTGCTTGAGCAAAATTCTTTCAGATATCAATCCCTCCCAAAAATAAATCTGTTAAATTTACTGTTGCAAATAAAACAAAGAAGTCAAAATATTTGCACATGACTCAGTGCATTGCTCTAAGGTTCTCACACCATTCCTGCTGCCTTAGCCTTCACAAAACAATTATTAACATTGGCACCAAATCAAAAATCCTTTATATGGTTAAAATAAACCAGGTTGTACATTATCCTTCCTTTGGTAAAATACAGAATAACCATAGCCTGCAGCCATTGCAGAGGGCAGTGCTAACTGCACTCCAGAGCACAGAGGCTTTATCTCCCTCTGGCTAGACTATACCACAAAGCTATGATAGCTGTGTAGGTTTCTAAGGGATCGAGAGACAGTTTCAACCACTACCTTTTGGTAGAAAGAGATGTTTGCATCAATCTCTGCTAATTCTGCAGGAAAAGCCCCAAACAGGAAGTAGATTCCCACATCCCACCTGCTGCATGGGACTGTAGCACCAGCATCCTTGGGAAGCTACAGAACAAGGATGGATGCAGGCTCCGTATGCCACAGATGAACGTGGAGGTGGCACTGCTTTTCAGTGCTTCCACACAGGATGGTCATCCAGGGATAGCTCCTGTCTGGATGGAGGGTGAAACATGGCAGAAGGTAGAATATGGCAGGGCTTGGAGCCTCCAACACCAACAGATTCTCCTTCAATAAGGGACACATTAACCCAGCTCACAATCCTAGGGATGGGGCTGCTTATTTGCACTAATTAACTTCTCAGATTGCAGAGGGGCTGGAGGAAAGCACCTCAGCCAGGACTGCAAGAGGCCTCATGGTCCTGCTGTGGAATGCCAGTGCACAGATGGGCAGCCTCACACATCTGCAGGCAGGGCCAGCTGCCATGCACGTGGACGAGACAGGGTTTGCAGGCACAGGAAACTCATATAAACCAGAGAAGGGATAGTGCCCTGTGCTCCTGAGGCTGATAAACCTGAAGTCTAGAGCCCATCTCACCTACAAACAACACTGTGGAATCACAGAATAAGGTTGGAAGGGACCGCTGGAGGCCATCTAGTCCAACCTCCCTGCTCCAGGGTCCCCTAGGAGCCCCCTAGATCCCTGCAGGCTCCCCTACAACATGTTACTCCTGATAGTTTTCAATATCTCCAGAGAAGGAGACTCAACAATCTCTGGGCAACTTGTTCAGATGTTCCATCCCTTATCTCAAACAGGTGATGTAACCCCAGCAGACACGAGGAGAAACTTCTGTGACCCGAGATGAGTGAACAGCGCCTGGAGAGCAGGAGAACGAGCTAAACCTAACAGGGATCCACAAGAGGGGGCACTCTTGCCCCAGCACCCTTCCACTACAACCAGCCCACAGTGGCCCCCAAGAGCTGGCAGAGCCTGGCACAGGAGTTCCCTGAAAAAACAGCCTCCTTCAGGGACTGCAAATTTCAACAACACTGTTGCCACATCCCTCTCACAGGAAAGGTCCTGGACATGCGCTCCTTTTCAGCCACTGTTTCGGCACAAACACCAACAGGAGCACTTTCCAAGCAAGCCAGAGAGTATCTCCCCAAGCAAAAGGAGCCTTGGGATTGAAATGATTCTTTGTCAATAGCATGGGAGGACCTAAAAACTCCAACTCACTGCCACCACTCCACCACACCTCCCAAAAGAGAAACATGCTTTTAAAATAACTCCTCTATAAATCAAGGCACTAAATAAAGCCCAGGTTAAGGTCACGTCCGGCCAAATTGGCTTTCACTGCTGCTCAGCTGGGAGCCGGCTGCTGGTGCAGGGGCTGGAGCACAAGAAGGGAAGAGGAAAGCACCACATGGGATGGGATGGGATGGGCTCCACGGGCTGAACTGTGTGACAGGAACAACTGAGCATGGTCCCACCCAGGAGGCAGTGAGAACCCAGGAGGACTTCACAGCTTGGGTCTAAACAGTGGGGTGGGTGGGCTGCCCTCCCTCCCCTGCACATCACAGGAGCCACAGATGCTGTGACAAACAGAACAATAGAGACTGCTGTGGCAAAGTTCTGCTGCTCAGCCCTTAGAGCCCCACGGCATCACAAACTGCAGCAAGAACCAGGAGTCAATCAGAAATCAGGCTACGAGTGCCTGGCCAGAAGAGGAGCTCAGCAGCTGTTGCAGCCCTGCTCAGGGGACACATCTCCTGGTGCAAGCAGACACTGCAGGATGGAAGAGGAGCTTGTCATAAGGCATCTGCAGTAACCAGGAGCTTCTTGGGCTTTTCTAGGTGCACTCACTGAATTTTCTGCCTACCTTTGTGGGCATGAAGAGAGCAACATAGCAACTCCAGCCACTGGGAACTCCTGTCATTCTACATTTCTTTCTGATTCAGGACTGAACTTCCTCTTTGGGATTTACTGCTTACCAATTAAGTCTGAACCTTGGAGAACCTCCTACAGGTTTGGAGAATAAGAAGTCAGCCTGCCTGGGGAGCAGAGAGGTCATCCCCAGACCTACACACACACTTCACACAACATCAGAATATCTGTGCTCTTCAGGCAAGAGACAGCAATCCAAGTGGCTCTGGAAAATGTAAGTCCATGCAGGGGAGGGCTGCAATGCTGCTGGACCCACCTGGGACCACAGGCCTTGGCAGCATTTTCCCTACAACTCACCCAAGCACTTTGCTCATTTTGCCTACAAAGTATTCAGTCTTGGTCAAGATGAACATGAAGAAGCACAGATCTTCCCTGATGACAGCACAGATGCTGTCTGCAAACTACTAAAAAGATTGTTTTGGCGAGACAAGACTAACAGTTTGACTAACCCATCACTTATGGCAGACAACGCTCCTTTCCAGCAGGCTGGACTGGCCCATGTAGTACGCTAAGGATTCATCTTGCAACAGAATTTAGCTAAAGAACCTACAGCTCTGCTCTCAGAAACCTACAACCTCATTTGAGCTGCCAAAGAATCAAACTACATGTCCCAAAGTGCCCCAGTTAAATCCAGAGCTTGCCGTGGCTTGGCAGAGCAAGGAGCATAGCTGGGCAGTGGAGCAGAGCCCGGCGAGGCTGCGAGCGCATCGAGGGGGGCCCGTGGTACACCCAGCTCTGAGTCATCGAGCGTCTCGGCTCCCACTCAGCAGGGACGCCTTGCCAGGAGCTCCCGCAACCTTGCCCTTCTTCTGCCGGCTGCCCGGAGCCTGGCCATGTCCTGCACGCACCCACTTTCCCCCCTCCTGCCCAGGTGCCAAGACACAGTGCGAAGGCAGGACAGGAGAGACCAGAGTGTGCAGAGGTGAGGGGAAGAAATGACCCAACCCTCCCACACCCCAGACTGGAAAGTAGAAATAACAGCAAAACTGGGGAGAGGCAGAGCTTCAAGGAGCACAACACAGCGCCTGCCCATGGCTCCCAGCCAGCTTTGGGACTCGGGGAAAAGGAGCTCACAGCAGGCGCTGAGCAGAGCCGGGTTAGCTGGTCCCGCCGCCAGCAAAGGCTGCTGTGCTGCACCGCTTGGCTGGGGCTGCTCAGCTCTCAGCTGACGTGAGAAACCTCATTTCCAGTAAAAAAAGACCTCTGGGCTTTCCATGAAGCCTTTCCACTTTCTGACACAAAGCCGAAAGAGAGGCTGCTTTGCCTTTAAATAGAAGAGACATTTCTGTGTTCAGAAAGGTCTTTGGCTAAAAACAAGGCTTGTTTTTCTGACAAAATTTGAGATTTCCCACTCCATTGCTGCAGAGAGGAGAACCCTCCCAGCCCCATTTCCTGAGCTGTTCTAATCACAGCGGCAATGAGTTCAAGAGAGAAAAATCTTCCCAGAGCAAGTGCCAGCTCCCCCCTCTGCTGCTCGCTCTGAGGCTCAGGGGGAGGCTGAGAAGAGGGCGCCTGCCTTCGGCACCCTGCCTTCCTCTGGATAAAATAATGTATTATTAAGTGGTGCAGCTATAGAGGTAGGCATTCCCACTCCTGTAATTACACCACCTTCCTGTGAGATAACCAAGAACAGCTCTACCTGCTCTTTGGGCTATTGTTTCAGGCTTTCCAGGGAGAAAAGCACAGCACCCAGTTCCACTTGGGAAGCACGTGTTTGCAGTGTCACCCAGGGCAGCTTAGCTGAAGGGCTGTACTTCCAAAAGCAAGCTGCTTTCTGCATGCTGCCATGGCATCCTTGCAGAGGGCATGGATGTAGCCTGGCTCAGCTCCCCTGCCACTGGGGCAGGCAGGACTGCTCCACAGCCTGTGGATAAACCAGCTCCTACAGCTTTGCAGGGAGTGGTGCTCTGCAAACAGATCTGAGAGAATCATTTCCAGATGCCTCCCTCTGTTCTCCCAGCCCTACTCCGTGTTGACGCGGCTGTGGCAGCCAAAGCAGCTCCTACTGGGCAGCACACAGGATTATCATTCCAGGCACTGCAGGAAAACAAGCGCTTGGAAGCGATTAACTCATGATCTCTCATTTAATTAAACAAAGGGGAAAATGATGTATTTGCTTTTCAGCTCCGAGATCCCTGTTCTGCACACGCTGTAGGTCTGGGCGTGTGCAGCTGGGGAAACGCTGGCCCAAAGCTGGGTGATCTCCCTAAGCTCAGGCTTGGTTTGTTTTCACTCAAGAGGGACGCCCCAGACTGATTTGAAAGTGAAGCATGACCTCCTGCGAGCTTCGAGCTTTGGAGTGCACAGCTACATCAATGCTGTCCTTACGCCGGAGCAAAAGGCAGGGAATAGCAGGCAGCAGAGGCAGCCTAGTTCAGGTACATCCCGGGCTCTGCACCACACTGCAGGTGGCCTAACACAGGCATTATCATATGGCAACAGGACCGGTCACCTGAGCCTGCTCCCCAGTCCAAGACCCCTGTTTACTTGGGCCTAATACAGCACCTTCCCCCTAAGTCACCTTACTCCTCTCTACCCTTAAGGTTTTTGTACTCCAGCTTTTCTGGAGGAGAGCTTGTAACTTTCTCCTTTGTCTGTGCAACATCCCGCACATCATAAGAGCTGCTGACAACTGCTGAAGATTAAAAGGGCCAAAGTGGGAGTGATCCACAATCCAAAAAAGTTGTCTTTTAGTCAGAGAGAGGAAGAACTGGGAAATGGAGATAAGCATTTCCTCACAGGGACATGTCTTGCTCCTAGACAAGTTCTCAATGTACTGAATTGGTAGGTCTTATCCATAGCAACAAATGAGCCCTGCTCTCAAAGACCAGTTACTTTCTGTTAGAAATAGATCAAGGAGAGGATATAGGTGTTTAAAGGGCAGCTGAGTGAATAGATCAAAGCCCTGTCCTTAAACAGGTATCTGCAAGTGGATGAGAAGAGCTGTGTATAAAACATCATCCTACAACTGGACACCAGCTTAATCTGTTGTAGTTTAATCAAGGGATTAAGTCCTTAATCTGAAATAACTGTCTAAGCACAGATTTATTTTTTTTAAATATCACTGGCATAGCTCTAATAATGTAATTAATTAACCAGGTTGTATTCTGTGTGATGCAAAGCTTTGGGTACTTTCAGAACAACCTTCCCAGCAACAGACTCATGCTGGAAGAGCGTGAGCACTGGCAGCCATAGTTTGACTGCCCGTTGTCACCCATGTGCACCTCCCCACCTCCTCGGGACTGCCTGGAGCTCTCCTCTTCACTCCTGCTGCCAGACTGCACAGGCTGCCCTGCCTTGGGCACCAACATGCTGGCCGTGGCACCATATGCCACAGTCCAGCCAGGGACCTCCACATTCCAAATGTCATGTTCCTACAACAGGCTCAGACAAGGCTTGCTAAATCCTGTTAGGTATCACAGACAGAGCCAAGAATTTCACAGGCCACTTCTACACAAGACAAGTCCTGAGACATTGCAGCTGACTCTCTTTCTTCATAGGGCTCTTTCTGCAAATGCACTAAAAACCTTTCTCTCTGCTGTCTGACAGAAGAAATTGCTTGAGCTCATTCACTGTATTATTAGTGACAGCATTTGCTCTGCTCTCAACTTCAGGCATTGGCATCCATCTGACAAACCAACCCAAGCAGCACCATGTTGTGCCCTTTCTCATTTCTGCCTAATGGGTACCAACCAATAGGGCACTCCAGGCAGATGAAAGATTTCTTTATACCAGCCAGCTATAAAATACCCTAAGTAAATTCTTCACCAAACAGGTCAGCTCATTTTAACACCTTTTAGTCAGAGGCATTAGGCCACAGCCAACCCCTTGTGTTCAGACACCCATCTGGGGGCATCTTACAACAGATGGGCAGCCACCTGTGCTCAAAAAGAAAATGATAATCCTTCATGAGGCCAGCTGATGAGCGCCAAAAACGATCTTCATGGGGTCAGTATTTAGATTATTAGTTCTGTGCCAGTGTGGCACACATTCTGTACTCACGTTCAGATCTCACCCCTTCCTTTTGCAAGGTACATGAGCTGCTGGACAGACTCCCATGGGGGCTGGTGGATTCTCCATGTGTTGCAACCTCCATAATTGAGGGTGGGTGCCACAGAAAAATGATCCTGTTTTAGTTAAAGAGCTCCCCGACTCCACATGGGAGCTAGGTAACACTCTATGGTCCCAATATCCCGTAATAGATGAGCCATAGCTCCTTTTGGCCTTAAACACACTGTATTACCATGTGCTCATGAAATACAAGTCCTGCTATGTCAGAGGGGGACAGAAACTGCTCTGAAGCAGAGCTGCAATTCCAGGAGGGGATGGCTGAGCGCATGAGAAAACAGTAAGTGCAGAAGGACCTTCCTTGCAGGAGCACGTCCCTGCACACCATTGACAGGAGAAAGCATCCAGCAGCAGTGATCAGATGCCTTTTAGGAAGAGGCTGTGAGGAAGGATGAGCCAGAAGGACACAGCAGGCAGCTCAGAGATGTCCATGGCTATGCCAGCTCAGCCATGACCACTCCAAGACACATCAGTCTGTGCTGAAGAAGGGAGAAGTGTTCCTGGTCAGAGGGACCAAGATTTGTTCCAAGACTCTCTGAGCTCACTGGGGAACAGACACATGTGTGCTCAAGTTCTCCTCCTGCCCCTAAGCAGCAAACCTGGGACAGATGCAGATGAAAACATTTCCCCGACATTTGGATACAGCACTAAATGCATGCCTCCCGGAAAGCTAAGTAAATCAGTCATAAATTCAGGGCATTTCTTTCATCAAACTCCCGAGTTAGAAAGGGGTGAACGCAGGCTTTTAAAGCTACTCCCTTTATAGATTTTTTTTTTCCAAACAGAAAACAGTCTCACGTGTCCCATTATTTCCATACATATCAAAGGAGGGTGGAGATTTAACTAGCAATTTCTAAAAGATCTTTGTGCACAGAAGGGACGTATGCCAAAACGTGGGTGGTTTTAAGCCCAAACACAAAGGAGAATACATCCACAGGCATTTTTCCCCTTGATCCATTAACGGGTCTGCATACCAGCCTCCTGAGCATATGAGAGGGACCTTGTTCAAAAGGTAAATGTATTCAGCAAGATGACAACAGACAGCAAATAACCCATGTCCTTTAACCATGTTGGAGGCTCAGCAATGCTGGGGTTTTGTTGGGAGGCACTGAGATTTGACAAGCAGCCTCAGGGAAGGTATCCTTCTGAAGGAACTTGCTCAGGAAGCCTCTGCCACACCTAACACAAGCTGCAAAGCTCAAGGTGGACACCTAGCTAAGGTCACCAGAACTCCAGCAGCTTTCCTTCTCTGCAGCATGCAAACTACCATCCAGCCACAGCAGTGTGCCCCATTGCAGGTGACCATAATGCCCCACCAGTGTCCAGGAGGAGCACATGCAAGTCTTCTCTTCAGCTGAGCCATTTGATTCCATTCAAATCAATGGCTGGTTGCACCAGCTAAAGCAAGGGTTCATCCTGGGCTTCCCAGGCTGATAGCAGGATGGCAAATCTGAGCAGACAGAAAGATTTTCAGATTCATTCTGTACTGCTTTGATCTTGGAAGTTTCAGCTTGGTGTCCAGTGATGCAAAAATAGGATACATATGAAACCAGCACTTACCACAAGAAAGGCCCCATGTTTTGATCATGTTTTAATGAAAGACTAAGCCAGCCAACAGAGATGAGGCAGTTGGTGTGGCAGAGAGCTATTAGCATGGTCAAACGTTCAGAATCAACAAGGGCATGTCCATTCACTTCTCTGAGCTGCAAACCAGGTATTATGAGTAGTGCAAAAAACACAGAGCATCCCATGGCCAGAAGTGAGCAGCTTTACCCTGGCAAGCTCTCCTTGCTTTTTACTGCTCTTCAGTCAGCAACATATCTGGTCCCAGTGCTACTACTCACTTTTTCAGACCTTGGCTACATTGAGCTCTGCAGGACTGGAACAGGGGGTTCCATCATGCATAGGCAGCCAAGAACAGGAACAAAAAGTGCTCTGATACGAGTGCCTTCAGGTGGATTCAGTTTATACTTTCTGCAGAACACACCTTGATTGTTTCAACAGAGATTTTTTTCAACACTTGAGCGCTAAAGAAGATTGTTGCCCCTGTGATGTGACTTCCACCCACACTCAGCACCAATGCTCAGGTTAAGGCTGTGCACAGCCTATAGGATGGTGCAAGTTTTACACATATTGGTTGCAGACAGGGTTACATTTGAGATGCAACTAGAAAATGAGGCTCTGTGAGCTGAGCACTGTGCCTGTGCTCTAGAATTTAGAGGCAGACATGCTGGCTATCTTGTCTGAAGTGACCAGCCACGAAATGCTGACACGGCTCTCATGTTATGATCTCTTCTGCTAGCAAGGTATGCCCTCAGAGCCAACTGCCCTTCAGGGCAGGTGGCCAGCAGCACTGCCAGAGGGGATTATGCTACAGGATGCTGGTTTTCAGAAAATAAGTGCTGACACTCAGCATAGAGTCCTCCTTGGACACCTGCATTGTCTCACTGTAAGCATCTGCTGTCTTGCATTCCCATGTGGTACTAGAACACACTTGGCAATTCCTATGTGGAGATAGCTGGATGCAGCTGGCCTGTCGCTTGCATTTAGCCATTATTTTTATTGTTACAAGGAACAGCATGTTTACCTGCCCAGTGCTTTTAAAAAGAGGCTGGGCAAAATGCAAGTTGTCAACCTTGTTACCCCAGAGGAGGTGCTTTCAAACTGCTTCCATGTGCTCAGGATTATGTCTCTGGACTTTGTCTGTGTTCCAACATCTTGCTCATGGTTTTGGCACAGAAATAAAGAAAGAAGATCCCCAATGCTTAAAGCTCTTTGTGATTCCCAGACTCATTTCCTTCCCACCCTGGGAGAAGACATAACTGGAGGATAAAAGACCCTATTTTCTGCTGAAACCTATCCTCTCTTCTACTGGCACAGAGATGCCACCAGAGCTTCTCTGCAGGAAGCACCAGGAAAGGTGAATCCTGGGAATACCAGGGAATGAAGGTAGATCCCAAGTCACAAAAGCCATGATGGGTGAACAAAATAGAGCCCAGCCAGGCTCCTGCCTTGCTCTCACCATGGGGTTTCTGCAGCTGCAGAAGTCACTTCTAGTGGAAGTGGGCTCCTTTGGCCCAAGGTGTCTCCCCCATTTGGTGCTTTGGGCATCTCCCAGCTGCCACAACCCTATGTATCCATACACACACATCAGCTCTAACACTGAAACCCCATTAAGAGGAATCACCTGCCTCACACAGAGCAGGGCCGCCAGCAGTTGTGCCTTGCCAGACCTCAATCAGGAGCCAAGTCTCCAAGAGTCCTGCAGACTGCTGGAGGCCATGGAAGGTCTCCTGCAAGCCAGCAGACTGACACACATTCACCGAGATCCAAATCTTTTGCCTGCAGGGTTTGTTTGATTAACCAGGACACAAAAACCTCAAGTCTATCAGAACAGCTTGGAGCTACCATCACAACTTGGTTACTCACAGAAATGCACTTCCCAAAATGTAGATTGGTCTACCATGACATTGAGAACAGACACCTGCCATGGACCAGAGGTGTCCACAATGTGGCCTGCACTCATTGCTGGGTCTGGTGCAGCTTGGCCTCTGGTTCCTATTCCTTCCAGCTGCACTCAGCACCTGAGAGGCACACAATCCCTCCTCAGCAGTGGTACATGGTCCTTGAATGCCCAACCATCTGCACTGCCCCACACAAAGGCCCCTGCTTGACAGCTTTTGCATCACAGGTTAGAACAACATCAAGGAGGACCTGAACCGGGGCTGAAGCACTTGGCAATCAGAAAGACACCTCCAACTTGAATCAGCAGAGTAGCAGCAGCCAGTCTCTGCCTCAGGCCTCCCAGGGCAGAGTTTCACAAGCACTGCTTCAGCCCATATGGCAAAATGCAGACCATGGGACTACAAGGGATAGCACCAACCCTGCACAACCCCAAACAGTGCTCTCCTTCGATTTCAACCTCTTAATATAACCTGCATAGACCAAAAATTGCCAGGAACACACTAGGCATGGGGTGAGGGAAAGAGGTCTTCTGACTGGGGTGGTGAAGTGAGATGCCTGCAGGCCTCCATAGAAGGATGGCAGAGGAGAGCTCTAACAGGCACGAGGGTAAAGAGCACCACAGGATTCTCTGCAGAGGAGCTGGAGGGTGGCAAAGGAAAAAGACATGGGTCTATAAACTTAGCTCAACTTGCAGAAGCCGTAAGTTGGTAAATTCATCCTTCAATTAAAGCCAGGTTTCTCCAGGCTCAGAAGCTGAACTTTTAAGAAAGAGCAAGTCACTGCCAGGCACAGCAGCCATTCAAGCTGCTTGTCCCCCTCATGGACTTTGTTCCCTTTGCTGCGGGGAAGTGGCCCATGACATAGCAGGACACCTTCAGGAGATTTGGGGCTGCTGGGCAGATGGATCTCAGCCTGAGCCTAGGAGCAAACCATCAGAAGCTGACTGGTGCTCAGTGGGATGTCACCACAGGCCAGCAATCCCTCCAGCCGCTGATAGCCCAGAGCTGGGCACCTCTGTTTGCAGGGCAGTGCCAGTGTGGCAGGGCAGGGGACAGCCCTGCAGCCCCTCCCAGGGAGCCTGGGTGCTCTGCTGCCTACTGGGCTCACCATCCTTTCCCCTCTCCAAACAGGATCCCCACGTGCAGAACTTGACACTGAAAAGGAAGGGTCCCTGCCCAGCTCCAGGGATTCTCTGGATGCCCACCCTGGGAGAAAAGAGAAAAGGAGAAAAGGTTCTGCAAGAGGGCAATGCCCAGAGCCACCGAGCAGGAGTGGCAAAGAGTGAGGGCAGGAAGAGAGCCCAGCATCCAGGCAGCACAAAAGACAAGGCTCTGCCCGAACTGACCCATCCCAGCTTCTCGCTCCAGCACTGTACCCCGACAGGCACCTCGCAGGTATCAGTGCCAACAAGAAGTCCGTGTCCCTACAGCCACCGCCCAGGACTGGCACCAAGAGTGCAGTGTGCCACTCGAGTAACGGGAAATGCCAAAAGAGCTGTTTCCCACTCCCGGCATTAGCGCCGTGCGCTGGCTCCGGGCAGGCTGCCCCGATAGCAGCTTCATCCCGCACAGCCCTGCTCGTGCCCAGGGCGAAAGCCCTTCGCAAAGATTTCCTTACCATGTTCTCGGCCTCCTTTATTCCCCCTCACTTCCAAAGACAGCGTTTTTTCTCTTTTTCCTCCATGTGTGCGACGGGGCGTCTCCTCTCCCCTCCGACGTGAACCACCGAAGCACTTTGAGTTCTGGACTGTAATCCAAGCCCTCACCGCCCCCAGCACAGCTCCAACTAATCTAACTCATGACACTACCGGGGCTGAGCAGGGGACCTCGAAGGTTTCTCTGACAGCCAACTCCAGCGCTAGACAGCAGAGGGGCATAGCGAGAGCAGGGTGCCGCATCCCCCAGCCCGGCGGGGACCTTACAGCCACGGGCAGAGCCAGAAGCGCTCCCGGGCTGCTCCTTACGGCATCGCTGCCGTGCGCGTCCCTCAGAGCGCCTGGCCCGCCGCACAGACCTGCTTAACGCAGACGCGTCGTGGCGGGGAGCTGCCTTCGCCCGGGAAGATCTGAGTAACTGCTAGAGGAGAATAAGGCAGGCATCCCGAGAAGGTCTCCAACTTCCCAAAGAGGTTTCCAGCAAAATCCTCCCCCCTCGCCTCCTCTCGGCTTGTTTTTCTCTAAGTCCAGAGAAGTTTCTCAACTCCACGAGATCCTGAGGCACCGCTGCAGGTTAAGTGAAATGCCGAGAAATACAGGGAGATCGCTCTGCAATATTGTTTTTCTAACTTGCAGAAGGAAAACAGAGAGCAGTGATCGCTTCAGGCAACAGCAACAAACTGCGTTAGGATCGGGCGAGGGATGTGGAGACCTCACCCCCTCCCAAAGGAGGAAGTAATTTAACACGGCAAGTTTCTCCACCCCTCCATTAATTGTTTAAGATGGCCAGGGGCCAAAATACCGCCCGAGAGTGGGGAAGGTCACCAAACAGGCAGGCAGCGGCCTCCAGAAGTGACAACGGGAAAGGGCAGAGCCACAGAGGCGGAGAGAGAGGAGAGAGGCAGGTGCCGCGGGGCATCCCAGGATCTGCTGACACACAAAGGCTTTGTGTAACGGGAAGCAGGGTGGGAAGTGACACACAGGCAAAACCTTAAAGCCCTGGGCACGAGATGCAGGACCTGGGACCAGAAACTGCCTCCTCAGCCTCAGCAGTGCATGGTCTCAGCAGCCTCGGTTGGGACTGACCCTCCATCAGAGTTCACAGTGCTGAACTTGGTTGTCCCCACTTATGGGAGAGGTCACACAAACCAATCCATCCCAAGAGAGAGGGTGACTCAGGCAGGATGTGAGGACCTACAGCAGAAGGGAAGACATCTCCTTCTCCTGCAGGGACAAGTAGAACAGCAAAGCCTGCTGAAGCTGGAGCAACTGCTACCAACACCTCTGCTGCCTTGGCTCAAGGGGCAGAGTCCCACAGCCTTCCCAAACCCTGCTCCACAGGGCCAGCAGCAGAGGCCACATGAGCTAGTCCAGCTCAAGACGACCTTCAGATACTCCTCTCCCAGACAGGACTGCCAACAGTTTGCCCTAAAACCTCATGCACATGGTGGCCTCATCACGATTCCAGACCTAACCAGCAGCTGGGAGGTTGAGCAGCCCCAAAGCCAACCAGTCAATCCACTAGCTGCTTGGTGTGCTGCTGCATTTCCTATTGGCAGCAAGGCTGGGTGACAGTCCCTGCAGGGTTGCAGTTTGCTTTCCTTAAGCCAAAGAGATGTCCTCCTAAAAGGGGACGTGACAGTGACCACAGCTGAGCATCTGCCTCACTGCTCAGCACTTGGCTTGCAAACAGCCTGTGCTGTCAGAGGCTCCCCCATGGCCTCAAACAGCCTGTCACCTTCTCCCCACAGCAGCACTGCCGCTGTAGGCAGTGTCCATGTCAGGTGACAGCAGTTGCTAATGCTACACTGGGTGAAGGAGAGCATCCCTGCCACCTCAACAGGCATTAACAACCCAGCACAGGCACAACCTAGTTGTCATCTGCAACAACTAATTTGAGATCTTAGATCTTGTCTGTGGATGCAGGAGAGCCTTTCTTTCCCCCTCATATTCATATCAGGAGGATGAGGAGCCTGGCATACTTCCCCAGCAGAGCCTCTGACCACAACTTGCAGGGTCTACATAGGCTACATTTGCAGAGTAGCTTTGCCTTTCATCTATTCCCCCAGCACATCTCCCAGGCAATGAGCATAGCTACATTTGGCTTACCTTTGCAATATCTTCCTGCAGGTGCTGGGAGTTTCTCTAGGGACTGGCCCACTCCCAGAGAGGAGGGACCAAGAGGGACCAAGAGTGATGTCTCTGCAGCACGCACATGACTTTGTGCTATTAGAAGTACCAGGCTATTTCTCTTGGAGGCGTATCCCCATCACAGAATAAAAGGAGGTAGAAGAGATCCAACATGCCTCTCACATCCAGATGTTTTATGGAAATGTCCCTGCTGTTTCTACAATTGCAGCATTACATGTAGGTTTCCTTTCAAGATGCCATAGCTGCCCAGGGCTAACCCAAATTGTAGAATCATAGAGAAATACTTGAGCTGGGAGGGACCCACAGTGATCAAATCCACTTCAATATTCTGCACAGAACAACCCCAAAAACTACACCATGTGTGATTTTCCCATCCTTGCACACAACTATTTTTATCCAGCAAGCAGGTCACTGCAACTACCCTGGAGTCAGCAGAGGAAACAGTCTCCAAGTAGGGATCTGAAGTCTCAAAAGAATCTGGCTATCAGCAGCCTGGGTACCAAGCCTGGGCTCTTAGGGGCTATTCCAGTTGTAGGCCAAAGCTCCTGTTCCTTCAGGGGGGCTACTGCACAAGCCAGGAGCTACCTCACCTTTGAAACAGAGTCACGTGTTCCCCAGACAGCACAAGGGGCGATGCAGAGCCATTGCTGGGACATCCCCAGAGCCCACGGGGATGAAGGGGTTGGAGTAGAGAACCTGCTCCCATGCTGTTACTGAACCAGTCAAGTCTCCTACACCCAGACCTTTGGCAGCAGATCCAGGGTGAGCAGCTTTTGGCTTTCCTCACTCCTTCAGGTGGCTTGCACAGGCCTGGGAGCACAAGGCTGTCATCTCTTTTAATTCTGAGTTAGCAGGTAAGACATTGTCAAGCCACCTAATTCCAGCTCTTTGATGGCCAGAAAGAGAAAAGTGACACTTTTCTCACAGAAGGAGAAAAGTGGTGTAGGAGCTTGCAGCATCCCCATAAACAGATGAGAAAGACACCACATAGGTACTCAGAGCCCCTTGTTCCTATCCCATTTTCCATGACAAAAGAAAGCTCTCCACAGGCTCTCAAGCCAGCACCACTCAGAATGATGCAGGGAAATCGGCGGCACCATTTATAGAGGCTGTCAAACACAAGAGCAGCTCAGAGCCCTATCTCACACCTCCTCCCTTTCCCACACTGCACTTAAAGCTCAGGAGCACCTTCCCCCATATGGATTTCCAGGCTGAAGAGCCTGAGTTCAGCTCACGCCCATCCCAGTCGGAGGCAGTGACATGATTTCCTGTGCCATGGCACGGTGCTAAGGAGAACATCGCACTGCTGTTTACTCATGGCTGGATCCTAATATAGTTTCCTTTTTTTTTTTTAATTGCAAAGTGGCCTTTCCCTCTTCTGCATTGTAGATCCATTTCCCGCATAAGCACATGGGAGACAGCTGTAGCCAGCACTTCAGTGGGTGTTAAAAAGCCCCTCTTGACTGAGGCTGACAACAATGCCGTGCTTGTTCCCAGCACAGTCTCACTCTGTCTCCTCATAGGGGCAGCTCCTCGCTCTTGCGCGAGGCCTGCGCGTTCCTCGGGGTTGGTTTAATTGCTGAAGTCACTGCAAAAGGCTGCTGTCATCCATGCTGGCAGAGACCTAGGTCCCCCAGCTTCCCATCCAGCAGACCCGAGTCCTTTGCATGGACTGAGGGGTAATTTTACAACAAGGGAACTGCTTTGGTACCCACCTTCAGCAGCAGCTGACTATTGCTAAGCACAGCCTGTCCCAGAGGTGAATTATAGCAAAAGGCAGCAAACACTGACATTAGGAAGGATGGGAGCCAACCTTTGAAGGCTGTGGGGCCTCCCCAGAATAGAAAGAAAAGGAGGTGGAAAAGGGGTCAGTACAACTGTTCTGAAAATTTCAGAGGTTCTAACTTCAGACCCTCATCTCTTTCCCCTTGCTTCCTTTCTCTATTCCTGGATCTGGTTTCTGGAGTTGCAGTATTTTTCAAGTGCCTAAAGCAGTACCACAACCTAGAGCTGGGAGAGAGCACAGACAGAGGTAGGAGTCAGGGAAAGGACCTCTGCCTTTGAGCCAACACTTAGCAGAGTTCTGCTTATTTTCAGTTGTGCAAATCAGGAAATGCTCAATTCTTTTATGAATAGGATTTAGCCATGCTGGAAGCAACACAGGACAGATGTTTTAGATGCCAGATAAGGATATCTCCTGACCTAGGGGAAGTTGTGCAATATGGATGTTAGCAGGATGATTACATTACTGTGGCCAGCAGCTCTTAGGAAAATACCCACATGAACTCCATGTTAGCTTAGAGTGATCACTGGTGCAGTCCTTAGCACAACATAGGGAACCTCCCATGGCCACAGAGACTTCCGAGGGAATGGAGAGCCTGGGAATGGGCTGTGGCAGAGCACTATTCCAGGATCTATGGCTCCTGCTAACCCATTGATAAGTGGATGTCTCTGAATCTACTTCCAGGCATCTCATCACCACACTGGGGTTTCCACCAGCTCCCGTGTCCACAGACATGGCAATACAGATATCCCGTGGATTAAGCTGTATCCTGAAAGGAAAGCTATGTTACCATCCCACCAAGCTATCCACCATGAACCCTCATAGAATATCCCAACTTGGAAGGGATCCACAAGGATCACTGAAGTCCAACTCCAACCCTATACCCCTTCCACTTAGCAGCCTACAAAAACAGGGGAAGCTGAAAAGCAGCATTAGACCCCACCCAGAACAAGCCTTAAAACCAGTGATAGATTTTGCTCAAAACAGGATTTGTGAAAGAAAGGCAGCAAGTGCTGCAGCAAGTAGAGCTGCAAGCAGCACTTTGTACCAACTACACTTCAGGAAAGAACTAACTCTCTCTCTCCCCATTAGGGAGACAAGAATGGGTTGTATGCAGTTTAATAACATTTAAACCTTTATTTCAGATCACAAGTAAAGCAGGTCCTGGCTTCACAAAAGCACATCTTGGTTTAACTAATTAATTTGATAATCCGCTATTTGCAATCCTCAGGAGACATTCAGCTTCTAAAGCAAGTAATTACCACTAAGTGGCAACCTCTTTGTGAGGCCCAGTCTGATTAGGGAAAAAATTTCTTAAGCCAGAAATATAATCATGGTGTGATTTCCCAGAAGGACTGAAGGAGAGACTACATAACAACAGCTGGTCACGCTCACCATCTGAAGGAACAGAAGCAACTCAATTACTAGGTCTCCAGCTACAATTCAAGATGTTGTTCAGTGCCACGTGCAACCATGGCCTGCAGTTAACCATCAGGAAGTCTCACAGAAGGTATTTTGTAGGGACAGAAATCAGAAAGGTCCTGCTTGGGGGGCTCAAATACCCATGTGTGTCACAAGGGAAAGAAGGGAGAGGAATCATTTTTTTATTTTAAATTCACACATCAGGCTGGCTGCAGGACATACTGAGAGAAGTGATTCTCCCCCTCTCCCCTCATGAGACCTGCCTTGGAGTACTGCACCCAGGTCTGGGGTCCTCAGCACAGGAATGACATGGACCTGGTAGAGCAGGTCCAGAGGAGGCCACAAAGATGATCGTAGGGCTGGAGCACCTTCTCCATGAGGACAGGCTGAGAGAGTCAGAACTGTTCAGCCTGCAGCAGAGAAGGCTTAGGAGATATTTTAGAGCCCCTTCTAGTACATAGAGGAAGCTTTCAAAAAAATGAGAGAAGTTTTTAAGCAGGCAGAGAGTGACAGGACAAGGGGGGGTGGTTTTAAGCTAAAAGAGGAAAAATTTAGATTAGGTGTTAGGAAGAAATTCTTTACTCAAAGGATGGTGAGGCACTGGCTCAGGTTACCCAGAAAAGCTGTGGATGCCCCATCCCTGGAAATGTTCAAGGCCAGGTTGGACAGGGCTTTGAGCAACCTGGTCTAGTGGGTGGCATTCCTGACCATAGCAGGGGGGTTGGAATTCTGAGGTTCCTTACAACCCAAACCATTCTGTGGTTCTAAGTCCAAGCTCATAGTATGCAGTCCCACAGAGAAGCAATGCAAGCAGGAGAATATCATCAGCCTTATAGCCTCTGCCCAGATATGAAGGCACAGCTTGATGACACAGTGTCTTCCCAGACAAGCCAGCTGGACTCAATACATGCAGAGGACTTGCTGGTTAGACTAGATCTGGGCATCCCCAAGTGCCCCAGGTTTTGGCTCAGCTGGCATCAATCCCTGCCAGAGTCCCCAGGACAAAGTCCTGCTTCTGCATTCACACAAGACACCCATCTCAGTCTGAGCAGCTTTGGGCTCCTTTAACTTTGGGCCGGGGAGGGGACACACAGAGGTGCCCCCAGGCCTTATGAAGTGGCCGTGCTGCACACCAGCCTTGGGTTAATGCCTCTACAACAGTCTCCAGAGACTTCTCCTTGAAGTCATGAATGCAGCCAGGTAGGAGCAGGGCTTGGATGGAAACCCAGCCTCCTGCCCAATCAGACACCATCCCAGTGCACCCACACCCTGAGGTGTTTCCCCGCTGCAGTGGACTCCCCTCTTGGGTGCTGGGTCTCAGCATTCTGGTGCTTTGAGTACTAGGCAGGTACACTGGTTGGCAGGATGTGACTCTACTGGGGAAAATATCCCAACTCTCCTTGCACAAGAGCCTGTAGGACACAGAGCCAGGCAGGGACACACCTCTGTGAATGTGGAGTCAAGAGAGCTTAAATGGTTTAAGAGGAGCTACTTGTGTGTCTCCCCCAGAGTTTAGACACTGCCTGCCTTCCCTGAGAACAAAGTGCTCTTGGCTTAGAAATCCAGCTGTGGTTTCAGGATTGTTGCTTCAAAACTCACCACAATCTCTGAACAGAAGAACAGCTCAGCTTTTTCTGAAGAGCAACCTAAAAGCGACCCATCTCTCTCCAGATTCCACATATTTAATGGCACAGAAGAGTCATCTGTTTACCTTCCCTCCTGGCAGTGATGTTGCATGCCATTTAGCCCTGCAGCATATGTTTACTGTACTCTCTGAGACAGCACGCTCACCTCTGAGCCAGACACGCCAGCGGGCACCCACACCCTTCCTGCCCCGGCCCCTCTCCCGCAGACAAGGGAGTCGTGGAACACAGGGTCACACAGCACTGCAAATTCCATCCTCGGTCATGGCTGCCAGGGCCTGCTCCTCTTTCCAGGTCTGCTTGGCAGAGTAAGTCTTGTGATGACAGACAGACACCCCCCTCCTCCATGGCTCCACACTACCAGGAACCCCACACTTGTGTCCCTGCTGTGTGCCCAGCTCATGTCTGAGCAACCAGCACCCATAAGACACCTACCCAGCCCGTACCAAGAGAAGCAGGTACATCCCTCAGAGAATGCCACTGAGCACCAACCATTACCAAACAAGAGCTGGGAGGGACACACTTCTGATCTGGAGACCCATACCTTCTCTTCCCTAAACCAACCTAAATCCAACTATGCCCTTCCAGGAGGCAGGGTTGGCAGCTCTGACCAGTTGAGCAGGGACCCCTGCTCTGACCACTGCAGTCTCTGCTCCAGTTTGCAGAGCCAGGTCCAGCTCCTGGGTCCTACCTGGGGCAAGAGTCAGGGACTCTGATCCAGGAGCTTTGACCCCCAGAACTGCTATTCCCCTGGGTGCACACACTGCAAAGCTCCCATCCAGCCCTTCCAACCCCCCCAAACCCCACACTTACAGCCAGCATTTGCAGAGCCTCTACCCAGCAGATCCCAGCAGCTCTTGCAAACCATTCTCCCATGGCAGAATGTTTCCAGAGACAAGGAAAGCTCTCACCTGCCTGCAGTTTGCTCCTACAGAGCAGGCAGGCAGAGAAGCAGCTAAGTTAGCTCAGCACTCCCTGGGGCAGAGCAATAGCCCCAAGATGCATCTCCAGCTCCAGTCAGTGCCTTACAGAGCTGCATGGGCGTTCCCTGGGAGCAGCTGTCATGGTGCCTGTCACAGCTGGGCTGTGTTGCCCGCTGAACTCCAGCAGTCCCACTGTGAGTCCTCCAGGTGCTTCTTAAAAGTACCCTTAATGCGACTGGTATTTCCAACAGGGGAATGACAACCTGCTCAGGGTCTGACAGTTTCCCCAGGTACTGAGAAGACCTGCTTTGTCCCCCTCTAGCCTTGCCCAGCTGGTAGCAAAGGGGAAAGATCTCAGTCCTCCAGCAACTCTGCAAGGTTTCAGGCTGGTGCTAAGTCACTCTGCAGTGGGCAGAGAGCAGTTTGGGGTCAGGGTCTCCTTCCCAGGGGAGTCTAGAGAAAACTGCTGACTGCAGAGCACTGAAAAGGCTCCTTATATGCCACTGGGAAGGGCTGGTTTGATAGGGATAGGAACGGTCTGCCATGGAACATCCACAGCTGGCAATTAGAGGAGTGAACCTCAGGGAATGCCCACGGCAAGGATGCCAGGCAGGAACACAGAGCCGGTGGGACACAGGGCACAGTGAGGAGGTGGTGTGATGTGGATGATAGCTGCTGTACCAGGGACCCTTTGTTCCCAGTGTGGGCTGGAGGTAGAGGAAGCACTGGGATGCAGCACATGAGTGACATGCCGTGGGCCTGGGGTGGGCACCTCCCCTCCCTGGCACCAGGGCTGGTGAGCACAGCAGGAAGCAGCGAGATTCGATGCTATCAGCAGCAATAACAACGTGTCTCCTGAAGGAGACGAGCAGCTTCCCCTGCAGACAGGCAGGGTGGAGGGCTCCTGCCTCCTGTCACCAATCTGTCCCCTCTTTCTCCCACTTGCTCTTCTTCCATAATATTGCTGCTCTCTTCCTCCTTGCAGAGAGGACCTCTGCTCCCAAATCGAGACAGGCTAAGGCCATGGGAAGGTCCGAGGAGGCTTAGACCCTTCTGGGGTTCATACAGGACTGTCAGACTGGGGCCGTGAGCCTTTAGAGGAGCTTGGTGGGAAGAGGGACAAGTGGGTCCAAGAGCTTCCTCCCCACCACAGAAACACACAGGTCCAAGTGTGTGTTCTTTGCTGCTTTTTTTTCTTTATGTATACAATGTTAAGAAGTTGGAACAGACATTAAAGATCATTCTGTCCCAACCCCTCTTGCCATGGGCAGGGACACCTCTCACTAGAGCAGACTGTTCAAGGCTTTATCCAACCTGGCTTTGAACACTTCAAGGGTTGGGACAACTACAACCTCCCCAGGCAACATGTTCCAGTGTCTCACCACCACCACTATAAAAAAAGGCTTTGGTTTTGGGTCATATTTTGCAGCCCCTGCCAGCGTTTGCTGCTGGGTGAGATGAAGGCGTCTGAGAAAGAGTGCAAGCTGGTGGCTGAACCTGCACATCTCACCCGCCATCAGGAGAGCAGGAGGGAGCTGGGCAGCAGCTTGGGCTGGCACACCAAAGGAGGCCAGAAACTACCACATGAATATTGTCTTCTCCCTTAAGACTGCCCCGTCGTGGAACCCCCGGGGCCTTTGAGCCGAGCTCCGCCGCACCCGCCCCGCCGGGGGCTCCCTCAGGG
>VXAC01001359.1:329407-347830 GCA_013399225.1 Rhipidura dahli
ACACCCCCGTCCCCCGATCCCCACCAGTTTGGGAGCGGTTTGGTTGCCTTTGGGCAAGCGACACCCCACGTGGTGCTGTATTTATAGGCAGATCCAAGCACAGCGAGGTAACTGCCTGACTTTCTCCCCTCTTCATTGCACTCCTCAGTCTGTAATTTCCTGTTCGCTTCTAAAGCTATTTTTACTAAGAAAAAAAAATTAAATATTTATAACAGTTCTATCTATTCCCTAGCAGAATAAAGCAAAGATTTGAGTGAGTCTAGCAGGGATCATGGATTAACTGCTCGGCAGCAACCTGTCCCACCTGCTTGCTCCACAGCCCTTCCATCCCAGCACATGTGGCTGGTGCTCCTCGTCCGGCCGGTTCCCATCAGCTAGCCCCACACCACAACATGGGAAAATTTATGAGCCTTCATAGTTGTTTCTTTTTTATTTCTTTTTCTGTCTTTCTGGGGTACCTTTCTGAAGCTTTTGCCAGCTTTCTCCATAAACAGAAGACGGTAGGGATGTCTACTGAAAATACCTGTAACTACACCCACATATGTGGTAGAGAAGAGAATATCCTGGCCCTTGGGATATTGGGATTTCTGAGAGAGCAGGCAGGACCCAAATGTCCAGGAGAAACTGGAAAGGGTAACTGCAGCACAAGTGACACTCACATGGTCCCAGCACCAGCCATGCTTACAGGAGGGCTCTCGGGACAGCTCTGAGCCCACAACTCATCCAGCTGCCTATGAGAGCCTGAGAGACCCAAAACTGCCAGGGAGCCACACATGGCAAGGCCCCAGGTGGGTGCCCAGCCAGAAGCCGATTTCTCCCCAGCCAGCCCAGTAGCCAAAGCCACACTTAAATGGCTCTCCAACTTCAGCAGTGTGGGCTTAGCTGGGCTCCAGGAGGCAAAGCTTGTGTGCAGGCAGGGATTGCCCCGCATTGCTATGACAGAGGAAAGTACAGATAAAGCACAGCTGCTGCGGAGTTTGGTCACTACCAGTGCCTGGTGGCCTTTCCAAGCCCTTCTTCCTGGCTTGCCCACAAGCTCAGGATGACCTATGGTCTGATGTAGACCAGACCAACTGGGCTGGTGGCCACCTCCCCAGAGTGTCCTCAGCACTCTCCCCCTCTCACCAACTAACCCGCCACACATTTCATTTACCTTCAAGATAGCCTGAATATGGGGCCACAGATGCCAGGAGAAGATGAGGTGAGAGGAGCCCAGGTGGCTTCTTCAGGGATCCTTGCCTTCCAAGTGGCTATGAGGAACAGCTGTGTCTGGCTGCAGGGAAGATCACAACTCTTGGATCTGGGTTACTCGTAAAATCAAAGCCCCCACCACGCTGGCTTCCACTCTGGCTGTTCTGCAGAAACCCCAGGAGCAGCAACCTCACCACGCAGTCCTCAGGGATTCCCACACTCTCGTTTGCTCCTCCAGGGAAAAGCAAGGAAGTCTGAGCCACGAAGGAAGGTGTGGATCACCCCACCCAGCTCCTGCTGACCTACAGATCCCTCTGATCTTGTCTGTCCTCAGCCAGTCCACGCAGCAGCCTGTTCCCTTGCACAGCCGGGCTGTGGGGAAAGCCTTCTGGGGAAAGGCACCCTGCAGTCCGAGGGTGGCACAGCCACTGGGGAGGGTCCCCAGCGCTGCGGGGCTCAGTGGCGGCAGCCGGCGGGGACACCCGGGGGAGCCGAGGGGCTGGCTCCACACGAGCCGGAGGGGTACGGCGCGCAGCACAAAGGCTCTCCCATCCTGGCCGCTCTGCCCTGGAACGCAGCATGGGAACCACTGCCCAGCGCGAATCTGTTCCTCATTATCCGCCCCGGCTGCCGACTGAGCCCGGCTCCGTCACCACTCGCGGCACAGCCCCGGCCCGCTCGCATCCCCTCAGCGAAGCAACTTCTGCACAGCTTCACCAGCCAGCACACCAGGGTCAAGGCTGGCATCCCCCTCCGGAGGTAATGCCAGAGGGAAAACGAGTTGTTCCCTCTGCCAAGAGGCAGAGCAGGCTTCCAGTGAAAGCAGGGAGCAGGAATGGCTGCTTCAGGTGCAAAGAGTGGGAAGGCAAATGCAGAAGTCAGGGGAGGTTCAGTCTGATCTTAGCTGAGATGGATGCCTGGACGGATGGACATGAGGAGGCCAGGAGCAAGGAACAGACTCATGTGACTCCAAAATATTTGTACCAGATATGATCAGACTGAACACCTCTCCTGAATTCTTCTGCATTTGCCGTCCTGCTGTTCTCCATGAATATATGAGCATGGCCAAAGCCTCTACCATGCTTTTTGTGAGTGAGAGGTGAGGAGCTGTTTCCTATTCACTCGCTTCCCACTTCTTCTGCCTGTATAGAGCAGTGTGAAAACCTCCCAAGAAGGTGTCAGAAGTGCTCCAGAAACAGAGCAGGATTAGCAGCCATACACGTGAGTCAACAGCACCCTTGCTGCAGTGGAGAATATGAAGCTGGCAAGTTCAAGAAAAGTATTGTTTCTTGGGCTTGGTACCTGTGAGAGACAACTGGGTGCTAGTTCCAATCTGGGGCTTCCCAGAAGAATATATATATATATATGTATGTATGTATGTATGTATAAATATACACATATATATATCAGGGAGAACCAGCTTTAAGAAGACAAGGCAGAGGGGAGCTACCAACAAGGTGGCACACAGAAACCACAGCCCAACTCTTCCCAGAGACACACTCGGAAGAACAAGAGGTATCAGGGACAACCTGCCCCAGGGGAAATGTTTACTGGGCATAAGGAGAAATTCATTCTGTGCAAGACTGGTGTAGCTGTGGTGTGGCTCTGCAACTGGAACAGTTTACACCTCCATTCTCAGGGACATTCCAAATCCAGTGGGACAGGGCTCTCAGCTACCTGCTCCAGCTTTGCTACCAGCCCTGCAGGGAGCTGGGGTTGAACCATGCCCCCAAGCCCCTTCCAGTCTGAAATTTACCTGATGCTCCAATGTGCATTGTGCAAAAGCAGTGTGGCAATGGTGACACTCACTTGTAAGATGGCCAACACCAATCCATTGCCCACAGCTCATTGCCCACATCACACAGCTGATGCCAGAGCTGCCTTACATCCCCTGCTGACTTCACAAGTTTTGGTACCACAGAGGAACTGGAGGAGCTGAGTATTGGAGAAAGCAAATGCCTGTGGAAAAACGGTGCAGGTTTAATGGCAGGCTCTAAACAGAAGCCTGGGTGCAAAATGACAGGTCTGCTCTCGGATGGGGTTGCTTACAGTAACAGTCTGAGGGTTGTATGTTCTCGATTAGAGTCTGACAAGCAGCTCCTCTGGTTGTGCCTTACTCTGTCCTGGAGAAGCAGAGGTTTGGGCACATGTGTTTGTGGTTTGGCCCACTCCTTGTGTTTTTCCACTGAAGCACTTTAGTATTTTTAGGCTGAAAGAGACGACTCTCTGCTATGCTGGAAGAATCAGAGCAGTCCTGCACAGACAGGACACTCTAAGGTAAAATACAGAGAGTGGAGTACAAGCATAAAAACTGGCAAGGAGCCACCATCCCTGCTCACAACAAGGCTGGGGTTGAGAGTGGGAAGAAGGGGCTCTGAGCTGCTGGCTGGTGGCATGGAGAGCCTGCACACACATTAGCTGCTAGGCTCAGATATCCCGATGAGACAGCAACAACCAGCCCCAGCAATTCCTGAAGCTGAGATGTCTGCTTTGCCTCCTCTGAGGACCTGAAGTCCACAGACCCACCTCTTCTAGGAAACAACCTGGCCCACACAGCCTGGTGCACTGCCAAGGCAATTGTGTCTGCAGGCAATGCTGGTGCTGAGGTCCAGCACAGAGCACAGCTCAGCCAGCAGCGTTGTTGGTGGGCAGATGGGGAATGTCACAAGGAGAAAGAGCTTCCACAGGGGCCAGTGAAAAGCTCACAGGGCTAAGAGCTGCATTTGGCCCTGTCAAAAAGGACCTGGGGGTGACAGCGGATGCCAGGTTCAACACAAGCCAAATATCTACCTTGTGAGTCAAGTAAACTACACTTACTCTCCTTCAGGAAAAGTAGAGACCGGGAGATCGAGGGAAGAGCAAAACCAGCACACACTGATGCAAGGAGGCTCCTATGACCCAGAATACCCTGAAACAAACCCCTTTGAAACAGATTTTTGGCAAGGAGGGAGGACATGGGAAGATGTGGGCTCCCCACACGCCAGTGGCTGTGCAGCCACAGCTCTGGGCAGAAGGGCACGGCCTCTTGCCGGCTGCTCCCTCTGCACAGCCTAATGATGGCTGCAGGCAAGCGTCTCTTTGGAAAGAATTTCACATTTTCCACAAACTTTATGGAAACCAGGAAATCCAGTTAGGCACATCGAGGCTGAGAGGGGGGTTGGGGCCTCGGGTGGAGAAAAATGGAAAGGCACAGGGAGGGACACGGTGCCTGCAAAGGAGAACCGAACCAGGATGGGCAGAGATTCCCAGACAGCAGACAGACCAGACCACAGCGTCTTCTCCAACTCCAGTTTATTGAACATTACAAAATACTCTGCATATATTTTCACATTATAACAATATCCTTGCAAATAATATATAAGTCTTGAGTCATTTGTGGTGCCCATGGCTACAGAAAACACTGACCCAACTAGAGATTTAGTATGGCCCAATATCAGAAATTGAAACTAGAATAAGTCATACCAGAAATGCAAAACTATATAAAAACCTTTTAAAAACCTCATGCTCATCTGGTGGAACAGGTACAGAGCTGAAGGGCCTCTACTGAGCCCTGCTGACAGTGCTGGTGGTCCCACCAGCTCACCTGCTCCTCATAGGACTCACCCACCCAGTGCATCCAAGTATCCCCTTGGCACCAGCTTTCTCAGCACACATAGAGCTGGAACAGACAGGTTTTTATCTGCTTTGGAGCATCAAGAGTCCAAGACCCCATTTTTCCCAAAGAGGAGCAACCCCAACCCTCCTGCTCCACCGGTGCCCAGCCATTGTGCTCTTTTGTGTGCTGAGCAGTTCTTGGGGAGCAATTCTTGGCCCTTGGGGTCACACCAGAAATATTTCATCATGTAAGCCACCGGGTCCTACATGGATGGTGGTTGAGATGCAGGTGCTGGGGACAAGACCTTTGAAGATGCACTCTGCTCACACCCATCACCCTGATGCTCCTGATGTACATTCATACCTGCTGCTCGCTCCACTCCCTGCACCGTGGCCAGTCCTCCCAAGTGATGATGCACCCCAGGCAGCTGGAGGGACTGGGACGTGGGCAGAATGAACACCAAGGATGCTGTGCAGGGCAGCTGCCTCCTAGCAAAGCCAGAAAGCTGAACACTGCAGCTGTTGGGAACACATCCAGGCGACAGGCGTGAGGCTGGCACAGCAGGTTGGCTGTTAGAGAAGTCCCTGCACGTACGGGTTCACTAGTCCAGCTCCTGGTGGAGCCAAACCCCAGGAGCGCTGCTCCCAGTCCTGAGAAACTCATGGCCTTGTCTCTGTGGTGCCTCCATAACCCAGGGAACACAGAGCTGTCGTGGCGAGGAGCCCATCTCTGAGCTCCTGGCTGAGCTCCATGCGTGCTGTGAGCAACCAGCACCCTGGCCACCTTGAAGTCAATGGCTCAGTCACTGGGCACAGGTGGGTTCTTGTGCACCAGCACTGCTCCCAGCCTTTGCCAGAGGTCTACTCACAGCCAGGCTGGAGATCAGCTCATACTCTACACTTGTGAGCAGCCACAGCCCATTTGCCAGCAGCCACCACTTCAGGGCAGCACAGCCATGACAGGATCAAGTCTGTTAGGATCCCAGCCCTGGGAGAAATATCTCTAACCTCCCAGCTGCAGAGACGTGTAGGGACCAGAGAGGAAGAATGAGGTTTGGGATCTGTGCCTCCCTGGGTGGACAGGGGCTGGTACCTGCTGTCGCAGCACAAAGACCAATTCTTGACCAGGTTTGCATCAGTAGGTACATGGGCAAAGCACACCCTGGAGTACAGCTCCAGGAGGAGTACTGGGTTCTCCTGCCACTCCTGGAGCTTATGGAGACACACACAAGCTTTGCAATGCAAGACAGAGAGGTCAGCAGGTCAGCCTGTCTGCAGCTCTCAGCCCCTTCCCAATCCACAGGGTGCCTCAGAGGTGGCTTGCTCTGTTGAACATCAGCCACCTGGGCTCTGCAGTGGGTGGCATCCTGCCCTGCTCCTCCGTGGCCATCAAAGGCTGCAGCTCCTGCTGCTCAGGACCGTCCGGGCTGCTGTCACTCTGTGACCGGCCACTCTTGGAGATATGGCTGGGGAACTGGAAGCAGGAGCTCTGCTCTGGCATTGCCTGGCTTGCAGACTGGGGTTGCTCCTCCAGCACAGGGCATGCGAATCTCCTGTGCTGAGGTCCACTCTCAATGCCTGGGGGGGAAGCGATGCTCTCCAGGGAGGAGATGCTTTGGTTCCACGCCTTCTGCATATCCACTGGCACGATTTTGGTGGTCTCCGAAGAGACATAAACAGCCAGATCAGCCTGGTCTCCTTTCCATGGCAGCTCCTTCTCTGCCAAGGTTGGTGATGGAGGGATGATGCAGGGGCTGGGGCAGACATCCAGGCTGCCTGGAGATGCAGATGGAGGGACAGTGAGAGGGAGCTTGCACAGCTCTCAGTCTCTCCTTGGACCCTGCAAACATTGCAGAACCAACCACTACCAAATGGCCATAGAATCCTAGAATATCCTGAGTTGGAAGGGACCCACAAGGATTATGGAGCCCAACTCCTTGCCCTATGCAGGACAACCCCAAGAATCACACCATGTACTGGCCCAGGGATGCAGGACACAGGGAGGCTCTGCCCTGCCTCCAGAGGACAGTGATTCTCCCATTCATGCTCTGTTGACTTTGGTTTTGCCCAGGCCAAGGCAACTTTGCTCCACAGGCAGAGGAAGGACAAGCTACCCACTGGCAGCTGCCCTGGCATGAAGCATTGGTGCCTACCAGGAGTTGTCTTTCCCTGCAGGACCTCATCAGTGGCTCGAGCAACGAACACAATCCCCTCATCATCCTCCTTCTCCGTCTCCGAGCTATCACTCTCTTCCTCCTCTGAGCTGACCATCACCAGGACAGGAGCTGCAGGCAGATGGAGGGGGTTGGTTTGGTGCTAGCACAACCCTGGGTGCTGTCATCCCACCAAGCTGGCAGTGGGCAGGCACAGAAGGTGCTCCCATCCCATCCCACCAGGTCCCCTTGCCAGGACCTGCCATCCTCACCTGCCACTAGCCTTACCTGCATCCTGCCAGGGGACATTTCTCTGTGTCTTCCCGTTGGGTGCCTCTTTGGCCAGAGAGATGTTCTTCTGTGAAAGAAAAGGAACTGGCTGGGACCTGCCCTGTGTACAGCACTAAATGCAACAGGTGGTCCTGCGAGCCAGCCAATGTTGGGCATGCAGATTCCCACCCTGGCCACATGGCAGATGGTTCCTAGCCCTTAGGCTTTGCATCTTCATGGCCCCACAATGAACTGCTCAGCTGCAATGGCTTCAAAAGCCTTCAAACAAAAGAAGACACCTAAGGCTCAATCTGAGATGCAGTGCCACGCTTCTGAGCCTGGATCTGCACCAACATTGAGGCTGCTTTATGCTGAGTGCTCTTGGAAAACAAACCTGGGGCTCTTCCAGGGTTTTGCTCAGTGAAGAGCCACCCCACAGCACTGATGGCGTGCTGGGGACATACTGACACACAATGCTCACATGCAGCATCAACAGGACTGAGAAGAGACGAGCCGCTTTCCCCTCTGGCTCTGAAGGTGCTGATGCCCTGCAGCACCTCACCTACACCCCAAAAGGACCTCTCTTACTGCATCCTGGGGGAGGCCAAATCTCAGAGCTAGGAAGAGAACAGTAGCTTGGGGAGAACTTTCCTTTTTCCTGCCTTTTTCCTTCAGCCTGGCCTTGCTCTTGGAGGAGCAGACATTGTGCTTTGTGGACTTGAAGGTCTCCAGACGCCTCTTCATGTTCTGCCGGAAGATTTCTTTATCTTGGCGCTCTTGTTTATCTGGAGAGATGAAGTGACGGCTGTAGCTGGCCTTGTACTGGCCGAGGGAGAGGCAAAGAGACACAGGGTGAGCAGCTGGCCCCACAGAGCATCGTCCATCCCTGCTTCTCTTGCGGGTGCTGCTCCCCTCGGGGTCAGCCGCACGCCGTGGCCCGGGAGTGCTCACCCGCCGGCGGGGCTTGTAGAGGCTCCCTCGCAGCACGTGGTGCATGGCAGCGTCCTCCTTGTCCCGGCGGCTCCGCACCGTGTCGATCACCTGCAGGTCCAGGCACGCGCCGCTCCCACTCTCCCTCCTGCAGGGAGATGGAGATGGGGCTGGGCTCCATGCCCACCTTGTGCCAGCCCCAGGGAAGAGGGCAGCTGTGGGGTCCAGCGAGGTCTGTCCAGGTGCTCATAGGGATGCTCGTACTCACAGGAGGTTTGTGACTGACGACTCTGACATGGACGTGCGGCTGGGCATGGAGGGCAGCGCCAGCTTGGCAGCCGAGAGCACGTGGCCACCCTGGGAGGTGGGAGGACAAGGCTGGCGTCAGGACAGCAAGGACCCAGCTGGGCCAGGCAGGTCCTCACTGCCCAGCCAGAGGGTGCACATGTGGTCATACATGAGGGGAAGCTCTCCTGCCAGGGCCATCCTGCCGCCTGGACACCACTACTGCCTGTACCTGATCAACAAAGCTGATAGCATCACGGATGTTCAGCTTGTAGTAAACATCCCAGATCTCATCCCGCAGCCTGTAGGCAGATTTCCGCATCAGGAGCTGGCTCAGATATTTCTTGTCAAACTGTTCCCACCTGCCATGAGATGAAGACACAGGCAGTTTAGCTCCCATGGAGTACCACAGCCAGGGATATCCACCCACACAAGGTTGAGTGTCCAAAGTACGGTGAAGGGAAGCGGGGCATGCAGGACCTGGCTGCGCACCAGGGAGAGCAGGACGGGAGGGGACACAGTGACCCTTCAGCCTGCCCAAGGGGAAGCCAGACACCAGTGGGTCTGCAGGAGGCAGTGGGAGTAGGACTGGGGCCACCCTGCCGGAGCACTTCCCCCGCAGGAAACAGGCTTTTTGCATCCTTTTCCTGTGACCGTGCTGCAGATAAACACTGCCCAGGCAGGAACAGGGCTGTTCCCTCCTCAGTGCCCAGCACAGCTCCATCCATGGGGAGGCAGAGGGCCATTGCCACCAGCATGGACACCCCAAGTTCTGACCTTGGCAAGTAATGCCAGCTCCACAGCATCCCCAACCACACCTGCCTGACCTCTCTCTGGGATGCTTTTGTGGTCTTGATCTGCTGCACAACAGCAGCCAGATGGTACCTATCCAGGCTGATGGACAGACATGCAGGCTTCCTGGTCCTGCTGCCCTGCTCACAGCAGGGGTGTCCTCCTGTGAGAACCCTGAGATGTCCCGGTGGCTGGCACGTGTCTCCCATTCACCCAGCAGTCAGCAGAGGATCCTGTCTAAGACACTCACTTGTCCCGCCAGTAGTGGTAGCCGTGGTGCCCTACGATGTCTTCCACCGCTGCCAGGATGTGGTCAAAGGCCTTGAGTGAGGGGAAGAGGGTGAGTGATGGCAAGGCTGTGGGTGACCCGGGGCTGCCGAGGTCATACATGGCCCTCGCCCAGCCCCACATGTGTGGGGAGCCGGGCAGCCTCTGGCACTGTCACCTACGTGCTCATGCAGCTCCTCGTTCAGCGTGGGTTTGTGGTGATCACTGCGCTTCACCTTCAGCCATGTCACCAGGGGTTTGATGGTGAGGCCCTAGAATGGCAGGACAAGGCAAGGGAAAGACTGGGAGGGCAAGAGGGTACGTGGCTGGGGCACGGGGAGCAGAAGCAGCACGAAGTGACGGGACAGTGGCTGTGCCAGCCACGCATGCCCCTACCAACCCGACCCCTGTGCCATGGTGCACACGCCCAGTCCTCCTTCCCCTAAACTCATATTCATCCTCCCTGTGGTTTCCCTTCCCAGGGCGCTGAATGCCTACCCATCAGCAGCTTTGTAAAGAGAACAGCCTGGTCAGGCACACACTCTTGGAGCTCCTGGAGTCAGTCCCAGAACAAAAGGTCAGTGGGAAAAGAATGTGGGCCATGGCCCCACTATTGCAACAGTCCCCACAGCAGTCCTGCACACCTGCTGATGGATGGGGTGCCAGAAAGCACCGAGGAACAAAGGTCACTTGAAAAAAGATATTTTCCCAAAGCACATGTCCCAGGCCAGTTCTGGGGCAAGAAAGCAGCGCTGGAGGAGGGCACAGTGCCCATCCTCACCTGCACAATGACAGTGAAGAACACCACCACGATGGTCGTTGCCACAAAGTAGTCCTTGGCTTTCACCTTTTCCCCATCCAGCAGGATGACCAGGGCGAAGGCCACGGCCCCACGGAGGCCACCATATGACATGACCACCTGGTCGATCCTGTCCAGGGGGATGAGGCGGAAGCGGTTGAGCACGTAGGTCTGGAGGACAACACCTAGGGAAGAAGGAGAAGGAGAGCCTGGAGTGCTGGAAGAACCCTGCCTGCTCCAGGAGACAGCACAAAATCCCAGCCAGGATCCATGGCTGGCCTTGTGCCCCAACCTTTCTTGGGGAATATCCCTTTGTGCCATGAAAAGGGCTGTGTGCTACTGGCCACATACACAGCGGGACAGACTGACCCACGGCTCTGAAGAGCAGGATAAAGAACAGGGTGCCCAGCACCAGTGCTGTGTCCCATGTCCACTTGGAGGTGTCCACAGCTGAGATGCCCAGAAACATGAAGATGATGGTCTCTGAGCTGCTGGCCAGTGTCTTCATGGTGTACTTGACTGTGGTGCGGGATTTCTGGGAGATGTTGGCTTCCACGTACTTCTTGCAGCAGATCCCACAGAAGGTGACTCTGCAGAGGGGCAGAAGGAGCTGGCATGGCCCTACAGCGGGATGAGGAGTGGGTCTACTCACTGCCTCTTGCTGCTCAGCACCGCAACCCCAACTTCCTGGGCTCCCCTGGGGGACAGGGCTCCCCAGTACTCACGCCAGGATGGCGGAGAGCGAGACCATCTCGGCAGCGAGGTACGCGACGTAGGCCAGCAGGAAGACGAAGAGCGGCTCGATGATGCGCACGCGCTTGGTGAACCGCGTGATCAGGGCCAGCAGGAAGGCAAAGAGCAGCCCCACGGCCGTGCCCCCCAGGCTCACCAGGAAGAAGGAGGCTGGTGGGAGGAGAAGACTCATTGGCACCATAGGCAAGTGGGCCCAGCTCCTGTGCCCCACAGCCACACCACACTGGGCCGGCCAAGCGCCACGTTCCCACCCAGGTCCCCATCAAAGCATCTAATGGAGCATGGAGCCTTGGATGATCCCAAACCATCCCCTGGAACACCTCTGCTATGGGGACAGGCTGATAGAGTTGGGGTTGTTCAGCCTAGAAAAGACTCTGGGAAGACCTCAGAAGCTCTTCCAGTACCTAAAGGGTACTCCTAAAGAGCTGGAGAGGGACTTTTGACGTGGGCATGGAGTGACAGGACAAGGGTGAATGGCTTGAAACTGAGAGAGAGCAGGATTAGATTGGGTGTTAGGAAGAAATTCTTCCCTGTGAGGGTAGTAAGGCCCTGACACAGACTGGCCAGTGAAGCTGTGGCTGTCATCCATCATGGAAGTATTCAAGGCCAGGTTGGGTGGGGCTCTGAGCAATCTGGCCTAGTGGAAGGTGTCCCTGTTCATGGCCAGGGGAGTTGGAAGAAGATGGTCTTTAAGGTCCCTTCCAGCCCAAACAATTCTGCAGTTCTATGCTGATGGTCAGCATGTGATGCATGGAGATGACACAGCTGTGGTGCTCACTGCCCACCCCGTGGGACAACAACTCCTGTGCTTGGCCCCCTCCACTTCCATGACAGAGGAAGAGATGGAGGGGCAGGTGTGGCAATTACTCACCTACCCCCTTCACGTAGTCTGTGGCATGGATGTGCGCAGGGCCCAGCTCCACAAAAGAGTTGAAGACCTTGTACAGCACCTGTAGGCAAGGCAAATCCCTTGAGAAATGCAGGACATTGCCCTGCCTTGAGAGGGGCAGGATGGGTCCTGTGGAAGAGGCATTTCCCACCCCAGACCCGTCAGCTAACAGCTCATTTCAGCAGGCAAAGTCTCCCAGGGCCACAAGAGAGGAAAGGCCGAGGGAGAATGGCACAGGTCTGCCCCCAGCTTGGGGATGTCACCTGCATCCTCTGCCCATCCTGGGGGAGTCCAGCACCTTGGACCACGTTGGGCTCAACATTAGAGTCCCCAGGGTGCAACTCACCACGGTGACAGCATCATTCAGGAGAGACTCGCCAAAGACAATGATGAAGAGGGTCTCATTAACATGGACCTCTTCGAAGACAGCCAGGACTGCCACAGGGTCCACAGCTGAAATCAGGCTGCCAAAGAGCAGGAAATCCATCAGCCCAGCTTCAACACCTGGATCTGTTAGGACAGAAGGACCAGGGTCAGGCAAACCAGCCAGCCCAGAGCCCCTCTCACCAGGTGGAAACAAGCCTGTCCCTCATCTGATCCCAGTGACTTGGCTGCAGTATCTCAACTGGAAGTGCAGTGCGGTGAGCCCAAAAGAATTCCCAGACCTCCAGGGTGCCCCTCTAAAAGCGGGGCTTAGGGTATTCTTGCCGCGACATGAGAGGAGCATGTGGGATGTCCCCGTTGGCACCCAGGTGCATCACTGCTCCTCCAGCAAAGGCAGCTCAGCAGCCCCACCTGAGGTCCAGGCATCGAGTGGTTCCTCAGGGCTCAGGAGAGCTCAAAACACAGCCCAGGCCAGCCAGGGCCAGTGGCTCCAGCCAAGGACAGGGAACGTGGCAGTGAGCCAGCAACGCTAGCCAAGGTCGGCAGACAAAAATAGCAAAGACATGAGTCAGCCCAGTGCCAAGCAGGGTCCGTCTGTCCTGCACGCTTGACCGTCCTGCCAGAGCACCATTCCCAGGATGTCAGGATCCTACTCATGCTGTAATTCCTAGGAATCCACAGCAGGGAGAGGCAGTGGGCTATGGAATTGGGGGTGCTTTGCACCTCCAACCTATTTTTTTGAGATGTGGTCCAAGCTGGGCAGCCCTGTACACCCACCCATGAGCCCGGCCCGGTGCAGCCCCCAGAGCGCGGTGCCGGTGGCAAAGGAGTTCCAGAGCGTGCCCACCACGGCGTAGGTGAGGATGGCACCGATGTTGTCAAAGAACAGGCGGCTGGGCATGAAGTACCCCGAGTCCAGGACGATGGGGGGCAGGAGGAAGAGGAAGAACATGTTGGGCTCCAGCTGGTACTCAGCTTTCTTCGCCACGGCCAACACGATGCCCCCCAGGCCCAGCCCCAGCAGGATGAGGAGGCAGCTCTCTGGGACAATGGATGTCACCTTCCTTGACAGGTGGAAAACTAGAAGAAAATTAAGAATGAGAGCATCAGGCAAACAGGCACATGGAGAGAGCATCCCAAATCCACAGGCTTCACAGAAGGGTTGGGTGATCCATGACAGATGGGAGGAGAACAAGGGAGCACCTATGGAAAGGCTGCTTTGTGGCCATGTGTGCAGAGAAGACCTTCCAGCTACCTCCCAGGTCAGGATTTCAGGTCCCTGACTCTTTAGGATTTCCCTCTCTTTCTCAGCCACTGTCTAATAAGCCAATCAGCCAGGCATTTTACATTTCTTGGCTACTGGTATCTGCACTTAAAGGTTTAAAGCAGGAAGCAAGCACATGCACAGTGTCACGAGCACTGCTGGCTGCTGCTCAAACGAAGAAATCCTGGTGCACCGGGACATGTTACCCCACTCGGAGACGAGGATGCTCAGCCCTGGTGACAGGGTGACCTTGTTTGCATCTGTCTGAGCCAGCAGCCAGAGCAGCATGCAAACCGCTGCAGCACAAGCCATGCCAGAGCACAACCTCCCTCAGCACAACCTCCCTCAGCACCAGCCAACCTACCTGCATGCAAAAACACAGGCACCCGGGAGCTGCAGATTTAGACATGCTTGGAATAATCAGTTTATTCCATGCAAGGTTTGGGCCAAATCTTAAGCTGCTGTGGAACAGGATGTATTTTCTAAAGCAAGCAGAAGATGCCCTGGTATTCATCCATCAGTAATGTGGCAGTGAGCCTGTGCTCAGGCACAAGCCAGCACAGGGGATTCGTTCCTCCAGGCACCCTTGTCCCCCACAGCAGGATGTCCTGTGTAATCCCAAATCAGCCCAGCTTCCAGGCAGGCAACCCCACATCCCTGGGGGTTTCTCCTCACTAGCACGAGGTGCTGTATTTCTGCTGCCCCCACAAAAGGGCATTGCTTGGAGAAAGGCTGTTAAGGGTCACAGGGGTTTTGTCCCCCCATCACCGTGTTCTGCCATCGCTTGTTACATCCAGCCCAGCTCTGTCGCATAATTTGGCCATCAGGTGAAGAAATCTCCTGGGGACTGGGTTCCTCCAGGCACTTTGAGAGCCACCTCTGTCCTTGTGCGCCCCAGGTACAAGGGACGTCAAAGTAGGATCTGAGCCATCACTTGGCTGCAAGCTCAGCCCTGCTGCCAACCCCCAAAACCCAGTCCCTAAAGCAATTTATCTGGACTAAAGGTGCCCATTGCTTGTGCCTTCCAGAAGGAAAATTGTGCTATGGTCATGCACCATCCCTAGGTCACGTGGCTGCTTCTCTGCTTTGGAACCCCCATGCACAGAGCATGTCTGCCTAGCCCAGGCTGCTGTCTCCTCCTGGAGAGGAGCCCAGGAACAGGCAGTACTTCATCAGTAGGTTTCCCTGTCTCTATGCCCTTGTCATTTTCCTCTGAACCTGTCCTGCTACTGCTCTATCCTTCTGCGACAGGTCCCAGTGTCCCTGAGATGTGGACACCCGGTTGTAATCTCCTGATGTTCTTCCTTTCTCCTCTCCCAGCATCTCTTAGGTGATTTCACCTCAGCTGAGCTCTGAATTAGAGGAGATAATTCAATGTTAAAGATCTGGTTCACAACAAGAGACAACATCTTTGAGCCCACCACCCAACATGCAGGCTAAGGGCCACTTTTCCTTTAGCTGAGGACCTCAAGAGGTTGCTCCCTGGCATGGTGAGCCCCGTCCATGCCCCAGAACTGGCTCCCTGCTATAATACAGCAGGAGCACTGCTGCAGCTGGCAGGGGCAGAGCACAGGGGCAGCGTGACCTGCAGCTCCACCACCAACCACATCAATAGGAGAGAGCACCCAGACCAAGCCTCTGCCACACCTCTGCCACTGAGCATCCCAGCTACAGAGCCTGGGACATTCCCTGCTCAGCCCCAGCCACCTCTGCTCACTGCTATGGGCTGCAATACAACCCTGGAGAGTGTGGTGATATGGAGCCCTCCAAGCAGACCCACAGCCTGAGGAAAAGCTGGCTGGGCTTCACCCAGGCCAAATTCCCTGCTAAATGGCTGCACCAATCACTGCAGAACATTGTTCACCCCACACAAGCTGCCTTCACCAGTGGATGAATGGTGCTCACTCAGTGCCTGCAGCAGGCTGCGAAGCCACTTCCCACCCACGGGAACAAAGCTCTGAAGTTTTCAAGAAGGGAACGAGGCGTCCAGCCCCTTTCTGCATTCTCAGGAATGTTGCCAAGATCCCTGCTCTCTGCTTCGGCAACCCATCTGCATTCCCCATGCTGTGGAGCTATGTCCTGGCTGGCTGGAGGGACCCAGGAGAGCGTGCAGGGATGCTGTGGGGACATGGATCCTGGCTGTCATCCATCATGGAAGTGTTCAAGGCCAGGTTGGGTGGGGCTCTGAGCAACCTGGTCTAGTGGACAGTGTCCCTGCCCATGGAAAGGTAATTGGAAAAGGATAATCTCTAAGGTCCCTTCCAACTCAAACCATTCTATGGTTCTATGATTGTTTTCACCAAGCCAGAAACTCGGGAAAGTAAAGGAGAAGCATCAATGGGAAAGATCCAAAAATCTCCTGGGTGATGCAGAAAGCTGCCACCCTCCCCAGGAAGTGGCAGCACACAAGCTCCCATGTCACAGAGAGCAGCCAGTGGGGACAGGCAGAACGAGCTCTGATTTTATACACGCTAGGCAAGGATTTCAGCACTAAAGGTTCCCACAGCAACAGTAACTTAGCCACATGTGAATTAACTTTAGAGACATAATCCACACTCAGGCATCCATAATAAAGGATTTGCTATTGAGAGAACTCAGGTCCAAAACCTGCTCTGCTCCTCCAGAGCTTGGGAAATGGCAAAACACCTAAACCAGGACATGAGCATCTGGGTGACAGATGGACAGAGGTGATGCTGTGAGAAGAGATGGTTGCAACCTATGGCATCACTGCTGCATAGAAAAACATCTGTCTGCTGGCAAACTCCTGCCCGTGGGGCAGCTATGTGTAAGGAGAACATTTAGGGCAATGCTCATCACCTCTGTGTTCCCCACATTCTGTGCTCTGACTGTGGGTGGAAAAGGCAGCAAAGCCCGGATGATGCCTCGCTGTGCAGGAAGGCAACACCCAAGCCAGCTTTTCCCTGCCCCGGGTGTTTGCTGGCTTGGGTCACCCCAGCATCGTGACTGCTTCTGAGAACAGAGCCCACAGTGTCATTTCCCCATCACCCGGGCGTGGGGCCGCTTCCTCCCCTGCAGTCACAGGGCTGTGAGCTGTCAGCCCAGCGCCACAACCACAACGGATCCTCTGCACCAGCCTACACCCAGCATCCATGGCTGCCCACTCTGCTCCCCAAAATCCTCCACCCCTGGTTCATCTCCTCTGTGGACTCCCGTGCACCCTGGGGACCGCAAGTGCCATCTCTGGGGACACCCATGGCAGGGTACTGCCTGCAGCCATGCCTCCAGGCCTGGGTGTCACTGTTGGCTCCAGGCTTTGAGTATCCATTGGACCCTTCCGATACACAAAGCCCAGCAGCTTGAAGCTATCAGCCATCAGGGTTCACATCTGGCTTCTCTCATCTGTGCCCACCCATCTATCCTTCTCACACACAGAGAAGGAGAGTGGCCATCAGCTCACCTCAGACCTGGAAAAATGTGACAGATCTGGGGGCTTGGGAATGATCCCAGCTCAGGCCCAACTGCACCCACCCACACAAAACCCAGGGTGGCTGAGGGGAGCGTGTCAGAGGAAACCTGCACAAGGAGCAGCTCCAGGGAGAGATTGCAGAGAAGAAAATAACGGCCAGGGAAGGGAAATTTCTCTCTGATCTTCTGCAGGTAGGAGGGACGCACTCGGCAGCTGGAGGTGGCACAGCTACAGCAGAGTGTTGTATTTTTGAGCTCATGATACCTTTTAATTCATTCCTCGCAAGGCTTTAGGTCTCTCTTGCGAGAAGGCGAGGAAGGAGAGGAACAGAAGATCCACAATGATGCCTGGGGCAGGCAGAGGCCAGCTGGTGGTCACAGCTGTAGCTGTCCCCTGTGTAACGAGTGCTGCTGCAGAGATTCTTCTGCCTAACTCTGAGCCCACATTTCTTGATCTGACTCGAAACTAAGAGGGTGTCTGTGCCCCCACTACAGGGGCTGTGCCCACAGTGGGGTGCCTGAGGAGAAAACCTGGCTCAAGGTCATGATCTCATCCCCTGGGTCCAGCACAGCAGGCAGGGGCACTGTGGGGGACCAGCCCTCTGGGTACCCCTGCTTGGCACCCACACATGGGTGTCCCCTCCCCAGTGCCCCGGGTGCTGGTGGGGAGCCCAGCCCTGCGCAGCTCACACACATCCTCATTGTGCCTTCCCACGCAGCCTCTCACAGCAGAGCCTCCCCTGGCTGCGTGGTCCTGTGCTGGGGAGCACAAGAGTCCAAGGCCAAGCCAATCTGGAGTGACCCACCAGAGGAGACTGCAGGCACCTGCCATCCCCAGGCTGCTGGGGGCACATCCTGCCTGGCACTGGCACCGCCGAGCCTTTCCCCGGGGCTGTGGGAGGGAACAATGGCTTCTAGACCTGCCAATGGCAGGTGCTGTGCCAGCCTTTGGGAACACGGGACATCCTTTGGGGCTTCTCTTTTCATGAAGCATCCCTCCCCTGTGCCCACCCTTCTATCCATCCATCCTTGGCAGGAAATACAGCCCAGGCCCCCACCTTTTCCTTCGGGTGGTACCTTCACCCCGTCGCAGCCCATCACCCCACGGCAGGGCACGGAGGATGCGGGGTGATCTCCGACCTCTGCAGCCTAGCTGAGGGTGGTGACCAGCCGGATTTGTCCCCATAACCCGCGTCCCGGCGTGCGGTGACACCCCTCGTCTCGGATGCCCCCGCGCCCGCCAGGGATGCCGCATCTCCCCTGCCCGCCCGGGGGTGGGCACGGCTGCTCCCGGGGGACCGGAGCGGTGGGGACATGGGGACACTCACCGATCTTGGCCAGGCTGGCTACCAGGATCCAAGCGGCCACCAGGCAGGGCGCCTGCACCTCCCGCCACTGCCACCGCAGCAGCTCGGCTCCCGCCGGG
>VXAC01001359.1:347923-373379 GCA_013399225.1 Rhipidura dahli
CGCCATGCCTCTGCTTTGTCTGAGTCCCCCCCACCCTGGCTTAGTCCTCACGCACCCACCAAATTCCCAATCTTCCCCCACATTCAATCCCCTCCCAGCCAGCCCCTTCCCAGCTGAAACCATTCACCCCTGCCTCAGGTGCTGCCTGAGCACCAGCCTGGGAGCACCCCAGGGGGACCCCGAAGATTTCTGTCTCCCCTTTACTTCCTCAGCCCCTCTCAGATACTCCTAAAACCTCCTGCTTGCTGATTAGGCCATCCCCCATGCTCTGGGAGATGCCCCATCTCCCACACCCCATCCCTGAGGCTCCCAATCCAGGAGATCCAGGATTCCATGTCCTGAGTGGGCAGCAAGTTATGCCCAAGCAGCCCAGGGAGATGGGATGTTGGCCAGGGGGCAAGAAGGGACATTGGCAGTGTGCTCCATGGAGAGCCAGCTCTGATCCATGTCCACACGTCCCTGGAGGACAGGACAGGACACCTTAGCCAGAGCAAGACCTCTGGCTGGTAGAGCCTATGGCATGGGCACTCTCAGATGCTGAGTGCCAGGCTGATCCCACTGAGCCAGGTAGGAATGGGCCACAGGACACTTCCCTGGGAGCCTCGGTGGAATCACCTTTCCCCATCTCTCTGCCTGGGTACGAATGTGCTACAAATGTTTGCCAGCGGAAGCCAATGGCTGGGGAACACAGGCTGGAGGCAGGAGCAAGGCGAAAACTTCCTGCCCACTGCTCCAAAATATCTGATCATTGCCATTGTCCAGGTAATCTGTCAAAAAGAAAGTAAAATGGGTTTTACACAAGCTTTGATTTGCAGTTTGAGCTCAGCATGACCCACTTCCAGGGCAGCCCCACAACACCCCTGGATCCAGGAATCTCATCCTATGCTGCTTTCCCCCTGCCCTAGGATGGGGAGATGGAGCCCAGCTGCCCCTCCGTGCTCCAGTTCACCTGGGGCGACCAGACCCACCTGGCCCCCAGAGTAGCCTGGAGCCTCATGGGGCCTGGAGCATCCTGGAGCATCCCAGTGGTGCTCCACAGGGCCTGGAGCACCCCTGACACCAGAGCAACCTGGCTTCTGGAGATCCCCGATACTGGAGCATCCTGGTAGAGGGTCCTCCCCAGAACCCGGAGCATCCCTCCGAGGCCTGGAGCATCCCTCATGCTAGAGCATACCAGTGGAGCCCCCCAGAGCCTGGAGCATCCCGAAGCCTGGCGCATCCTTTCTGGATGCCCGCGGGAGGGCGCGCCGAGCACCGAGCAGCCTCTCCCGGGCCGGGACGGGGGGGCGGAGGGGCTGGGCNCGGTGGTGGAGGCGGCGGAGGCGACGGTGCCATGCCGGGTGCAGTACCTGGAGGACGCGGATCCCTTCGCCTTCGGCAGCTTCCCGGAGCCCCGACGAGCACCGGTTTACGCCGTGGAGGAGGCGCTGGCCCTGGGAGCGCAGCTGCCCGCGCTTCACCGCCTGGTCGGGGCCCCGCTGCCGGTGAGCAGGAACGGGGGGCGGCAGGGAAAGCACCATGCGGGGACCTGGTGGGGATTGCCGGCCAAAGGGGACCGGGGGCCAGGGATCGGATGGTGTGTCCCGGGCAGCGCTCCCGGGGTGAGTCACGGTGGGATTCGTGAGCCCCCGCGGGAGATGCCAGCCTCGGCCGGCCGCAGTGAGTCGGCGGGGAGGAAGAGGATGTGTTTGCTCGGAGCAGGCAGGAACCCAGGCAGGGGGAAGCAGGATGACGGCAGGCGTCCATCCCCGTGCCGTCGGGGCTGAGCCAGGCAGCGTGTTCCCCACCGGCATCCCGCTTCCACGCGGGCAGCCGGGAGCGGAGCACACCGGCTCCCCAGCCCTCGGGACCCTTGCAGCGTTCCTGTTTGCTGCGGCACCTGCAACGTGGGGAGGTGATGCTGGGGGCGGAGGGCCAGCAGCCCCTGCAACCCTTCACCGGCCCCTCATCTCACCGGTCCGCCAGCAGCTTTGTCACCAGACAGCAGTACGGAAATTCATGCTGAGCAATTTCCTTCAGCTGGGAGGAAGGCAGAAGGCCGAATGGGAAGCGAGGCACCGTGTCTTGTTTGTGTGTCCTCAAGCCTGACTCGGGCTGGGAAGTGGAGGAGACAGGGGACCATCTCTGCGTATCTCCTGTGGGCGTGATGCTCTCGAAGCATCCTTCTCAGGATGGGGACAGCCTTGTTTTCCTCCTTAGGAACGCGGGACCCAGCAGAGCTTGGCAATAGCTGAGCATCTCCGTCTTGGAGCACTAGAGGAGTGCAGGGAAGGGAGGCAGGAACCCAGGCTGGCTGGGGGATTGTGGAGTCAGAGCCGGAGTGGAAAGGTGGGGGAGAATCAGCTCGGTGTGCCCGACACTGAACTTGCTGGCCTGCCAGGAGAGAGGGGACCACTTTGAGACCTTTCCCTGCACCAAACAAACCTCCCCTTAATCCCCCTTTTCATTTTTCTTGGAGCAAAGAAGCACCGTCTCATGTCGTCGCCGTCATGGGATTTTTAGGCGGTGACTAAAGCGAGTTTGTTTGGGAACAAACAGCCCGGAGACATGACGAATGGAGCAAACTCAAATTTCAGGCGTGTGCTGTGCTCCCTGGGCAGGAGCTGGCTGTAACGGGATCGCCAGCCCGCAGAGCTGCCATGGTGGCACGGGGCAGTGGGAGGGGGAGGGGACACCGGACACTGCGTTCCCGAGGGCGGGAGCGTTGCAAGGAGGTCCCGTGCCCAGCAGAAATGTGTTGACCCCGGGATTTCAGGCTCTGTTCTCTGCCTAAGCCAAGCTCTGCAACTTTTTTCCTGTAGTTTCCCTATATCATCCCATGACCCTTGGTGAAGTAACAGGTGAACAGCCTGGATCCTGTCCTGGGTTTATAAACCAGATTTCTGGATTATATAGGTCATAAACCACGCTGCCTTTACCACACGGAGCTCTCTGAGGCAGCAAGGGCTGCAAAATGTCCCACCTGACAAGCTGGGGTGCTGGCTGGGGTTTGCATGAGCAAACATGTTCATTGGGAGCCTATTGCAGCGGGATTTACAGCCTGTGGAGTGAGGTCAGTCTCCCAAAGCACCCGGTTCAGTCCAAATTCAGAGCTGGCATCCTTGGAGCCATGCAGCCAGTTTCCCTGGCACGAGCAGCCAAAGCCTCCCCGGTGCCCTTTGTGCCAGGTAGCACTCAGCTCCATTAGTTACCACGCTAAAATTAGTAAATGAACAGTCGGATTTTTCCCAAGGAACTGACTGTAAAAAAATTCATCTGGGGATGCCTGGTGCCAGGTTTGTCCTGCTGGGCAGCATGCCTGGACCTGCAGAGCCCTGGGAAGAGGATGCAGCAGCCAGTTGAGAGCTGGGCTGGGCTCATCGGAGGAGGAGGATTGAGCCACAGGCTCACAGGGGATGAGCTGCCATGGGAGAGCAGCTGAATCCTACCCATGCTGGGCCCAGCAAAGCAGCTCCCTGTGCTGGGAACAGCTTAGAGACGACGAGAAAGAGGTTTTTGGTGCAGGCATTGCTGCCTTGAATAGCCTGTCCTGCCCCATGACACCCTTGGTGCTTCCTCTCCCTGAACAAGACCTGTCACTGATGAGTTTTTCATGCTCTCCGGGAAGTGTGTTTGTACTTGGAAATACCTTCCCGCTTTGTTTGCCGCTGCTGCATTGTTTGCCTCCAGGCTGATACTATCTTCTCCGCTTTCCAGCATTTTTCTAGTACCCTTGGGTGATGCTTGGGCAGGGCGTGGGCGTTTTCTCAACCTCTGCAGGCAGGTTTTGACAGGGCAGGTTTTTTTGGCTGTCCTTTAAGTCCCCAAAGGCCCCTGCACTCCCTTGCCTCCTTTGAGCACTATCTCACCTCTGAATCTGGGGATTTTTCCAAACAATTGCAAAACCCATCAGGCTAGAGTTTTGCTTTCTTCTTCCTCCCCCGGAAATCTGGGAAGAGCAAACAGCTCGATGGCCTCAGTGCCCCGAGCTTGCTGAGAGCTCTTGTGCTCGATAGAAGTGCTGATGGGGCAATCTCCGTGTGTGAAGTGCACAACCCCCATCCCACAGCCCTGTTGCCCTCTGTTTCCTGTCAGGCTTGAGAAGGGATTTGGTGAGGGTCTTTGCCCCACTAACCTCCGGAAGGCACAAAAGCAGTGAGGAGGGGTCGTCAGTGGCACTGCTTTCCCCTAATTTGCTGCTTGCTTAGAGCTGAGTGTTGGTGCCCAGCAGCCCCCAGCGCTCCCCAGCTCCCCTGGATCCCGGGGATGGAGCTGCAGCCAGGCGTTCCTGCCGTGGCTTTTCCCGCTGCTGCCCAGGACGGGGGTCCTGCTGCTGCCACGGGTCTGTTGATGAGCAACGAGAGACCTATTAATGAGCAATGAGCCCAGCTGGGGGAGCTTCGAGAGGGAAGCAAGTTTGCACTTCTGGGCCAACTCTGGGTGACCTCTAGAGATCTCTCCTGGCTTGGGTTTTATTTCCCACCCCCATAATAAGGCAGTGGCAGTGTTCTCATCCACTTGCTGCCATCCATCATGCAGGAGTGGACAGGGGACATCACCTGAGTGCCCTGGCAGGGGACACCCCTCTTAGCCCTGCAACTAAACTGGTGAGTGCACTTGGCTGGGGCTGGGGTTGGGGTTGGTCCTGCAGCGTAGCTCTGTAAAACATCACCCCCTGTGTGTTCTGAGAGGGTGAGCAGCAGCTGATGATGCCAGGGCTTTCTGACCTTTCAGTGCCTTGTGTTTAACTGCTGCCTACTATATTTAAATAATACATTTTTCCTGTAATTTCCCCACAGCCTTTGTAGAAGAGCTGTAGCGATGTTGGGAAATTGTGGTTACTGCAAAAAGAAAGTGTTACAAGGGAGTAAAAGTGTTTCCTTTGCTGGCAGATAAAGAGGATATTTGCTGCCCGGCCTTGGAGCATCCTCCCATGTGGGGGATGGTGTGATAGGGGTGAGCAGGAAAATGTGATGCTGTGGTGGGTCGTGTGAGTTCGTCTGTGTGTGGACAATGTCTCCATATTGGAGGTGGGGAGGTCTCCATCACACCCCCATTGTATCCTGGAATGGTTTGGGTTTGAAGGGACCTCAGAGGGATCATCTTACTCCACCCTGCTGCCACGGGCAAGAACACCTTCCATCTGACCTGTTGTTCCAAGTCTCATCCAACCTGGTCTTGAACACTTCCAGGGATGGGACATTCAACACAGAAACCTCTTCCAGGCCGTGGGTCCTTGTGACCCATCAGGGCTGGCACCAGCATCATGTCCTCAACAAGACCCCAGAAGCTCCCCGTGAATGGGTGAAGGGCATCCATCCTGCTGCAGGCTGGCTGGGACTCCCAGGAGCCGTGGGCTGGATGTGTGAGCGTGGGACACTCTCCTCTCCCAGCTCTGCTTTGCCCTCAAGTCCCCATTGCCCTCAAAGTCTGGCTCATTTTATAATGGTTTAGCAGGCAGGAGAGAGGTGGATCAGAGCCGCCCCACACTGGGAGCTGTCAGTAACCTGTGACCCCAACTCGCTGCCCCCAGCAGCATGACACTGAGATTCCAGCTTGATCCTACAGGGTATAAACCCCTTCTCTGAATAACCCCTGGCCCTGGGGCAGTTGGTGCTCCCTGGTGTGGAAGAGCTGCCCAGGATTTTTGGCAGGGCAGCAGGAGCCTGAGACAGCCTCTCTCCATCCCCAGGGGATGCTGTTTGCCAGGGGGGCCACAGCCAAACCAGGGCCCAGTGCTTGGAGCATCCCTAGTGGGAAATGTTGCCAAGCTCACACGGGAAATACACAGGGTCAGATCCCAAGGGCTTGGCCTCTCCCCGCCAGCTGGAACATGTCACCAGCCCCAAAGGAGCCAGGGATGTTAACTCTGGCTTGTTGGGGCTGTGGCAGCCCAGAGAAGGCAAGGCTTTTGTACTGGAGGTGATCTGCTCTTACTGTGTTTGAGTGCCTGGTGGATGCAGGGATGCCTGGGGTGATGCCTAGGAGTCTGTAGGGATGCCTGTGGGGATGCAGGAGTGGCCAGGAGGACACAGATGTCTGGGAGGATGCCCAGGAGTATGCAGGATTGGCTGGGAGGATGCAGGGATGTCCAGGACAGCAGGGATGCAGGACAGCCTGTCTCAGTGGAGGAACTGAGGCATTCCCCAGTGAGCAAACCCTGTGTGGGGTCAGCATTAGGGACCCACGCTGTGAAAGCAGAGCTGGCAGCCAGAGCACCTGCCCAGTGCCAGCAGCCTGTGTTTGCTGCACATTGCCATGGCTGGCTGGCATAGCCAGTGACCACAGGAGGTGGAGTGGGACACATCAACGTCCAACCCAACAACAGTGCCCTGCCAAATTGCCAAGGTGTGGTCAGCATTAATTACTTCAGTGCACGTAGCTTTTTACTTTGCCCTCTGTTATTAAGGTCATACCCACCGTGAATTCATATGTGTGAGCTTGTGCACAATGCTGGGATGCAAAGGAGATGGGAATGTCATGGAAAGGACCCCCAGTGAGATGCAGGAGCCATACCCAATATTGCTGTGGGATCTCCAGGGCCACAGTGGGGAAAAGCATTGACGGGAAAGGCCGAAAACCTGTGACTGTTCCCATCTGAGCTCCTCAGCCACAGGACTGTGCTTGGAGCTTTTGCCGTTTGGGGCTGAAATTGAGGTGAGGTTTTAGATGGCTGGTGGGTCCCCACCTCTCTCCCCTATTGCTGCTTGCACTGCTTGCTCTTGTTTGTACCGTGAGCAGCTTTAATAATGGGGTTTTATCCCCTGTCCTCAGCTCCTGCCATGCAGATCTGTTCCTTGGAGATGGGTGAGCAGAGAGAGGGTGGGGCAGGGGAATTATAAATGCTTTAGGAACAGATCCAGATGTGCAGAGGAGACAGGGTGCTGACACTCCCCTCTGCTTCTACTCATGCCTCGAGGGTGAATTGCCGTGTCCAGAGGACCTGCCTGGGTGCTGTGGGCTGCTGCTGGCTCCAGGGCACCCCAGGGACTTTGTGGGTGCCGTGTCCACTGGCTGTGCACCATGGGTGCTGCGCATGGACTTTTTGGGTAGATGCCCTTGCCCCAGCCTTGTCTCAGGGCTGTGCTTATCCCCATCCCGATTGAAGACGCCACGTGGCTGTGGGCTGAGTCAGAGGGTGTGTCAGCCAGGGGACATCCCAGGGATTTGGGGTGTCCCTGGCTGGGCTGAGTGCCTGACAGTTCCCTCAGACCCAGTCCCTGCAGGCGGGGGCAATTTGCCAGCCATGGGAGGAGACAGAACCTGTCCCAGTCGCACCCCTGCTGATTAAGGGGAGCCTCAGGGAGCTGATCAACCTCTCGCCGTGGTTCCCACCCAGGGATTGCCAAGGAGTTTTATGGCGGCAGGACCGCCCTCACTCAGCCCCTTCCAGCCCGGGGCTCCATGTTTCTCCACAATTAGCACCACAATTAGCACAATTAGCAGGCTGAGGCAGCGGGTGATGGGCGATCTCCCTGCAGAGCCAGTGACTGGGGACAGGTGGGACATGCCACCCCACTCCAGGATGCGTCTGGCAGCTGAGTTCGGTGTGGGCAGGGGCGTGACCTGGGAAGGCTTTGGGAGCCAGGAGGGCTGTGGTGGGCATGGGTGCTCAGCCTGGCTGTCTGCATCCCCAGCTGGAGGACTGCACGCTGCAGGTCTCACCCTCTGGACACTACCTGGACCTTGACTTGTCTCTGCTGGAACAGAAGGATGATCTGGAGGGTTTCTATGAGGAGGTCAGGTGAGGCACATGGGGTACCTGAGCCCTGTGGGAGCAGGACACAGGGACTCCACATGTGTGTGGGCACCATGGGCAAGGAGCCAGGGGCTGTGGTGATCCCTCTGCAGGCACTCACACTGCATTTTCCTCCACCTTAGGAAGGGGAGACGGCCAACCCTGATCCTGCGCACGCAGCTCTCTGTCCGAGTCCACGCCATCATCGGTGAGTCGGGGCTGCTCCCTCCTCCAGGCTGCTCCAGCAGCTCCACTGCCCTGGATGGTGGAGGGTTGGCCTCTGCAGTGAGTTTTGGTTGGCCTCTGCAGTGAGTTTTGGCCTGGCTTTTTGTGATGGAGAGAGCTGCTTCCACCCCATAACCCCTCCCAGAGATCAGGGGACATGGTCCTAATGGAGTACCCGCTGGGTTAATCCCCTCCATCCTCAGAGATCAGGACTTTTGCCTCTTGGGCTGGGAGCCCACCGCCCACTGCAGTTATTCTGGGTCATTCAAGCAAGCTCTAAATATAGCTGTGAAGACATAAACAAAGGGCTCTTGCACAGCAGAAAGTGCTGCTATAGTTCAGGCAGCCTGTTCTGAGGTCCTTCAAAATATTCAGGAGTCTCAAGACCTTTTTTTGTCTTTGGCAAGGGGAAAACAAGCGCTGAGCAGAGTGATGCCAGATGGGCATCAACTGGCTGTGCAGGGCTGCAGCTGAGCTATGTGGGAAGGGGCAGGAAGCCCAGGGTCAGGGTCATGGTCATGCTCTTTGTCAGCAGTTCCCAGGCTCTGTCTGAGCCCTGAGCTCTTCTGCTTTCCCTCCCAGCTGCCCTGCTTTCCCTCTCATCTCTCTGACAAGCTGATAAGCGAGTGGAGGAGGCTGCCGGGACACTGTGTTTTACAGGGCATATCTGGAGGACTACTTGGACATCTTGTTTTTGGCTTGTTACAGCTCTAAGCCTGACCCAAATAAATTGGGATGCGTGGCTAATTCAGTTTTCGCATGTGGGAAGTGCTGGCTCCCAATGGCTTTGGTGTCTTCCTGGGGCCTTCCAGCTTCCCAGTGCCCCAGCTGCTCCAGGCTGGCTCCTGCCTGCAGGCATCACCCCCATAAGCACATAGTCTCCAGCCCAGTGACAGTCCTGTCCCCAAGCAACCCGTGTCACACTACCATCCCTCCCATCCCCATCCTGCGGTTTTTCCCAAGCCCCGGGGCTGCTGGGAACTCCGGGACCATGGCATGGCTGTGCCCAGGGAGGGACAGCTAAAAGTAGCTCAGCCTCCTGCCTGTGTTCCTGTTTAGGTTCTGTACAGGAAACCAAAGGGGATATTTGTCATTGCTGGTCAGAAAAGAAAAGGGCAAAAAAAAGGAAATAGGAAAGTGGCAGGGCTGAAATATGTAGTTGTGGAACAGCAGCTGCTTCCAGCCAGTGTGTCCCACAGCCGGGGCAATGCCGGGGTGATGGCACAGGGGTTGATCAGGATGCAGGGCTGTCCCAGGAAGCAGTGCTGGTTCAGCAGTGAGCCCCTCCCACCACATCTCTCCTTTCCTCCCAGAGAAGCTGTACAACTCGCAGGGGCCCGAGCTGCGGAGGTCCCTCTTCTCCCTGAAGCAGCTCTTCCAGGTGAGGTGATGCTGGTGTGGTGGGGGGCCAGGGGCTCCCCCAGGGCTGGCTGCCCACCCCACACTGCAGTAACACTTGGCCTTCTCCCTGCAGGAAGACAAGGACCTGGTGCCAGAGTTCGTGAACCTGGAGGGGTTGACGTGCCTGATCAAAGTGGGGGCAGAGGCTGACCAGAACTACCAGAATTACATCCTCCGGGGTTGGTATTTGGGCACAGGGCACCTCTGGAGCAGGTTGCCTAAAGAAGCTATGCATGCCCCATCCCTGGAAGTGTTCAAAGCCAGGTTGGATGGGTCTTTGATGCAACCTGGTCTGAGGGAAGGTGTCCCTGCCTGTGGCAGGGGAGTTGGAATGAGGTGGTCTTTAAGGTCCCTTCCAACCCCAGCCATTCCAGGATTCTATGCTTGTCCCCAGGGAGGAAGTCTGGCACTCAGGGCAGGCGAGCCAGCAAATCTGCCAGGGCTACTCTGCCTTCCCAGCCGCCAGACATCACCCTTGCTGCGGGGATGGGAATTCCCAAACCCTGCCTGCTGTGCCATCAGCCTGCCCACTCTCTGCCTTACAGCCTTGAGCCAGATCATGCTCTTCATGGATGGGATGCAGGGTGTCATCAACCACAACGAGACCGTCCAGTGGCTGTACACACTGTCAGGAAGCCCAGTGAGTGCCTGTTGTTCTTGGGGGCTGCTTGTGCCCTCCACTGTGCCCCCTTTCCTGCCTGTGGCTGTTGCACCATCCCTCAGAGGATGTACTTCACTCTCTGCCTCTGGGCTTGGTACCCTGGTACCTTTGCTTGTGTTGGGTCCTGCTCCCACCCATTTGGAAGTCACCCAGGATCTGCAGAGCTCCCTGTCCTGATGTTACCACATTCCCAGGCACAGAGCTTGAGTAAGACACTCCTGCTCCAGGTCCCTTCCCAGTGCCTCTTGGCCATCAGCTTCACAGCTGCAGGTCCCTGGCCCCACGGCAAAGCTCCCAGTCCTGGGGCATGGGCACAGCCACCCCACAGTGCCCCAGCAGCTCACTGGCAGGCTCCTGCCACAGCTGCTGTCCCAGCTGCCATCCCTTGTCCCAGTTTCGCCTGGTGGTAAAGACAGCACTGAAGCTGCTCCTGGTGTTTGTGGAGTACACAGAGCCCAACGCCTTGCTGCTCATCCGCGCCGTCAATGCCGTGGATCAGGCAAGAGGTGGGTGCAGCTCCAGCCCCCTGCAAGGTCCCTGCTGGGGGAAGAGTGTCCCCTCCTGGCCTGGATGTCATCTGTTTGTGCCTCTTTTCCCAGGTGCCTGTCCGTGGTCCAACCTAATGGCCATCCTGGGGCAGCGCAACGGGGCTGACACGGAGCTGCTGGTGTTCACCATGACACTGATCAACAAGGTCTGTGGGGGTGTCCCCGTGGTGCCACACTGGTGGGGCTCAGTGTGGGTCACCCCAGTGCCAGCAGCACCCCTCTGATTCCACCCAGACGCTGGCAGCCCTCCCAGATCAGGACACCTTCTACGACGTGACCGACTGCCTGGAGCAGCAGGGCATGGAGCAGGTGGTGCAGCAGTACCTGGGCAGCAAGGGCACCGACCTCGACTTGAAGCAGCAGTTCACACTCTACGAGGTGAGTGGGGCTCCAGCAGGATCTGGCCATGTGCCACCTGCCTCCAGCAGGGAGGGGGCGTGCATGGGGTGGCAGGGATGCTGCTGTGCCTGCTGCCATGCCTCTGATCCCTCCACAGAGTGCTCTCAAGCTGGAGGATGACGCGGAAGAGCCGCCCCCAGGGGGACGCAAAGAGCGGAGGAGGACAGACGAGGGCCGGCGTGGGTGGCGATCCCAGGGTGGCTCCCAGGATGCCACTGCCGATGCCCAGCCACTGCTGGGGTCTCCTGGCACTCCAAAGGAGCCCCCAGCTGAGGACACCCTGCCTATCTCCACACCAAGCAGCCCAGCAGAGTAAGTGCAGCTGGAGGTGGTCTGCGGTGGGGATGCTCCTGGCATGGTGAAGACACCGAGATGCCGCATAAGCAGCACTCGGATCCATTGCTGGTGCCAGGCTGGAGAGCAGCCCTGTGGGACCTGCTCTCAGTCCCTGTCACCTTCTTCCAGACCCTGTCCCACCAGCACCTACAACAGCACGTCCAGTGTGCGGCTGGCCCTGGCCTCCCCCCAGGCTGAGAAGGAGCAGCCCCCGGGCCCAGGAGAGCGCAGTGTCTACAAGTAAGGAGCCAGGAGGGGCTGGGTGCATGGAGGTTCCCCAGGGCAGCAGGATGGGCTCCCAGGAGCATGAGGTGTGTCCATCCCAGGGCACACTCTGCCTTTCCCTGGGGGGAAGCAGTCTGGGAGGGCACTGGAGCTGGAGAGATGTTTGAGGGGGCAGCAGGTATCAAAGGGTCCAGCCGGGGGCTCCAAGGCATCCTTCGGGCAAGCACAGTTCTGCTCCAGCTCCTCCTCATTCTCCTCTCTGCCCACGCTTGCCCTCTCCTCTGCCCACTCTTTCTGTCTTTCCTTTTGCAGGCTGCATCAAACTGCCCCTGTCTGGTAAGTGCCTGGGCTCTGCACGTGCTTGCTCCCTCCCAGCATGATCATAGAATCATAGGATCTGGGAATAGTTTGGGTTGAAAGGGACCTTAAAAATCTAGTTCCAGTGCTTTCACTAGACCAGATTGCTCAAAGCCTTATCCAGCCTGGTCTTACAGGGATGAGGCATCCACAGCTTCTCTGGGCAACCCATGCCAGTGTCTCACCACCCTCAAAGATAAGAATTTCTTCCTAATATCCAATTTAAACCTACTTTCTTTCAGCTTAATGTGCTGTTAATTCTCCCTTGCTCTATCCTATGATGCTCTGGGGGGAGCGGGTGCTTGCACCCACCTTGCTGCCCCATCCCTTGCCTCTCCCCCTCAAGTCCTTCCTGCAGGACCCCAACCCACTCCCCCATCACCTCACAGGATATGGCACCCTCTGATTTCCACTTTGAGGTGAGGTGTCCCTGCTGGGGGTGGCACAGCCCACTCCAGGTGTCCTGGCCTGGTGCAGGAGATGATTTCCCATCTCTCCAGCACCTGATGCCACGTGGTGCCTGGGCAGGAGGGGACTCGCCAGGGCTCTTCTGGCTCCCCATGAACCCTGGGGCCATGGGGCAAGGGCTCCATGCTAGAGGGCTGCCAGGTGGGTGTGTGCAGGACACACGAGCCCCAGGGGGCTGCCAGCAGTGGGGGCTAACCCCTGTTTTCCCTCAGGCGGGAGGATGCCCCCTCCTCGCATGGGGACAAGCCTATTTTGAAGAAGTTTGAGTAAGTAGAGGCATGCGTGTGTCTCCAGGCATGCGCTTCCTTGGACTGGTGCCCGGCTGGAGGTATCTGGGCTCCAGCCACACAGGGCACGAGGAGCAAGATCCTGCCCTCAAGTCTCTGCCTTGGTGCCCTCCTGAGTTTTGCAGCTTTTGGATAAAGGTTGCCGTGAGCACTGGGTGTTTTGGGACCAACTGGTGACAGCGGCACCCTGATGGCACAAGCCTTCAGCTGCCATGGGGCTCCAGTGACCCTGTCCCCGAGCCATGGGGCCATTGCCTCTCTCTGCAGGGCTCAGAGGAGGTCAAATCCTTGGTGTCCCTGGTGCGGTATGGCCACTGCAGGGGGTTTCTGTGCTGTGGGGCTGGCTGTGCAGTGTGGCATGGCGTGGTTTGCTGGTTGTCCCTGTTGCCCCCATCCCTGCTTTGCTCTCAGCCAATGTCCACCCCATCTTGCAGAGCTCGCTTTTTGGAGAACCTGGCTGCAGCCCAGAAGGAGAAGATCTCTTCCATGGCCAAGGGACGGCTCGATGTCCTCAGCGATGCTACACTGGAGCATCCTACAGCTCTTGCATGGGAAAGAGACCACGGCACCTCTGATTCTGGGATGGAGCCACCCAACATAAGTAGGTGCTGCCAGGGTGTGTGTTCCCAGCTCATCCAGATCCCAGGGGTGGGGATTAGTGGCCCCTCTGTCCCCATCCCATGCCTGTGATACACAGAGCCTTGGAGGAGCTGGTGGTACCACCTTGCTCAAGATGCCAGCATCTGAACACACCCCACCAAGGAGCAGGACTCCAACTCCACACGGAGCCCACCACCCTCCAAGCAGATTGTCCATCTTCTTCCTCTCTCCCTGCAGGGTCTCGTTTGGCTCGACCTGACACCACTGACTCCTGCAGCACCATCTCCTCTGACACCAAGTTTATGCTGGACATGCTCTATGCCAAGGGCTCCTCGGAGTCAGGAAGGGAGAAGGTGTTCCCTGAAATGCCTTTATCCCCTCGGATCCAGGATGAGGTGGAGATGGACACCAAGGGAAGTAGCAGCCAAGAGCAGGAGAGTGCCCGGCTGCGTGGCAGGGCTCCAGATGGGCCAGTGGCCAGCGCCCATGCCAAGCTGGTACGTGCCATGTCCAGCATAGATGCCGAGACCCACACGCAGAAGCTGGAGAACACCGGGATGATGCCCATCAAAAAGGACACAGAGCTGACATGGGAGCGCCTGGAGACCATCCCTGTGCAGCTGAAGATCAAGGACCTGGACTTCACTGATTTGGGGGAAGAAGAAGATTTTGACATCCTGGACACAGGGCCAATGACCAACGGGTCCTTCCTGCATCCTGGCATTGAATCAATGAGTGCTGGAACATTCATGGCTCCCCCTCCACCTCCTGCCCTCCCTGGTTGCCCACCACCACCACCTCCACCTCCACCTCCTGCCATCCCTGGTTGCCCACCACCTCCACCTCCACCTCCTGCCATCCCTGGTTGCCCACCACCTCCACCTCCACCTCCTGCAGTCCCTGGCTGCCCACCCCCACCAGGGCTGCCAGGCCCCTCAACAACAGATGGCCCCTCCCAGGCTAAGAAGAAGAGGACAGTGAAGCTCTTCTGGAAGGAGCTGAAGCAGCTAGATGGCACTCTAGGGCCTGGCAAATTTGGCCAGGGGACACTCTGGTCATCCCTGCAGAATGTTGAGGTCAATGCTGCCAAACTGGAGCATCTCTTTGAGTCACGGTCAAAGGAAGCGCCAACCTCAAAGGTACCAGTGGGCACCCACAGGCCGAGGGGACTTGGGGGGTGGGAGAAAGGCTGTGGGTTCCTGTGGGGACCCTTGGCACGCACCGTCACCCCTACCCTGTGTTGAGGATGGGCACCAGCAGCCTGGAGGCTCAGTGGGGATGATTATGGGTAGTGCTCACTGCATGGTCTGTGTTCATGGTAAGTTCACGAAGGTGAGCCTTTTGCCTGGCTGTCCACATCCATCCTGTCCTCTTTGCAGAAAGCCATCGATGGGAAGAAGGTGGTGGTGGTGTTGGACCCCAAGAGGAGCAACGCCATCAACATTGGCCTCACTGTGCTGCCACCCATCCATATAATCAAGACAGCTGTGCTCAACTTTGACGAGTTTGCAGTCAGTAAGGAAGGGATTGAGGTGAGCACAAGAGAAGCAAACTCAGCTCCTCTGAGGTCCTCAGCAGGTCATTTCCCCAGGCTGGGAGACCTCCATGCCATGATGCCTGGGATGACATCCCATGCATGGAGTCTGACATATCCCTCTTTCCCTGCTCTAGAAAATCCTAACCATGGTCCCAACTGAGGAGGAAAAACAGAAGATCCAGGAGGCCCAGTTGGCCAATCCTGACGTGCCTTTGGGCTCTGCAGAGCAGTTCCTGCTCTCCCTGTCTTCCATCAGTGACCTCACAGCCAGGCTCCAGCTCTGGGCCTTCAAGCTGGACTATGAGAGCTTGGAGCAGGTACGGAGCCGTGTACCCTATCTCCCCTCTGCCCTCCCACTGCTGACACCCCAGCAGTGCTAAGCACTGAGCCAAGCAGGTTTCTGGTGAGGACCAGTCAAATCCAAACATGGGAGGTGCTATCCTGACTGGGGATGGGCTGCAGGTCCCCAGGGGAAGCATGGGCTTGGATTGACCAGGAAGTGGTTGTCCTCATGGGTGAATGCTGAAGTTTCCAAAGGAGAGAGTGGCCACCTGCTCTCACCTGCTTCTCCCCTCACCCAGGAGATCGCAGAGCCGCTCTTTGATCTGAAGGTAGGCATGGAGCAGCTGGCCAGAAACCACACATTCAAGTGCATCTTGGCCACACTGCTGGCTATGGGCAACTTCTTGAATGGTTCCCAGGTGAGGAGCAGGGTGAGGAGCAGCCATGGAGCATGGGCACCCAGAAGGGTCGGTGGGGAGCTGGGAGGTGCTGGTGGGGACCCAGTGGGTCTGCAGACTGGAGGTCTGCTTAGTAGGGAGGAGAGTCCCTGCTAAGTCCATTGGGTTTCAGAGCAGAGGCTTTGAACTGGGCTACCTGGAGAAGGTCTCGGAAGTGAAGGACACTGTGCACCGGCAGTCCCTGCTCTACCATCTCTGCCAGATGGTGGTAGAGAAGTTCCCAGAAACCACTGACCTCTACTCAGAAATTGCCTCCATCACCCGCTCCGCCAAGGTGAGGCAAGGCAGGTGAACCTGGGCAAGGAAAGGGTGTGGGTCCTGTGGCCACCCAGCTACACCAGCATGACCAGGGACTGACATCTCACTGTTCCAGGTTGACTTTGAAGAGCTGGCCAACAGCCTGGTGCAGCTGGAACGGAGGTGCAGGGCCTCCTGGCACAACCTGAAGGTGATTGCCAAGCATGAGACCAAGCCGGTGCTGAAGACCAAGCTGACAGAGTTCCTCAAGGACAGCACCCAGCGCATCATCGTCCTGAAGGTGGTGCACAGGCGTGTCCTCAACAGGTTGGTGGCTTGGGGACACAGCAGGAACCTCGCAGTCCATTTGGGGGCCCACTGTGACCGATGTTCCCATAGGTTTCACTCCTTCGTGCTGTACCTGGGGTACCCGGTGAGCGCAGCGCGGGACGTGAAGGTGACGTCCATCTGCAAACTGCTGCGGGAGTTTGCCCTGGAGTACCGCACGTGCTGGGAGCGCGTCCTGCAGCAGCAGAAGAAACGTGCCGCCCACCGCGAGCGCAGCAAGACCCGGGGGCGGCTCATCACCGAGGTACGGGGACACTCGGCTGGGTGCCACCAGGAGGTGATGCTCCCCATGTCCCCAACACCAACCTCTCCTCCCGCTGCAGACTGAGAAATTCTCTGGCATTGCCGAGGCAGTTTTGCCGTCTGCCGTGGTGTCCAGCAGCCCCAAGGAGCAGATGGAAGCGGGTCACGAGAGCATGAAGATTGTGCTGACCTCCCCCACAGATATCCCTGCCCGCCGCAGCAGAGCGAGCCAGGGTAAGAGCAGGATGGCAAAGGAACTCAAGGCATGCCCAGCTGGCTGGGAACAGCTGGTGCCAGCATCCTCATTGTCCCCATACAGGAACAGGGCATGGCACCCTGACCCAGGGCTCTCCAGCCCAGGAGGACGTTCCCAGCTCCCCCGATGATGCTTCAGATGAAATCATGGACCAGCTGGTGAAATCGGTGACTCACAATGCCAACCCCCGACCCTGCCCCAACAAAGAGCGCAGGAGGTCCCGTGGCAATCGGAAGTCCTGTAAGTCCTATCCCTGTGTCCTTGTGCCATGTTCCATCTCTGTTCCCATGCTCTGTCCCTGTATTCTGTCCCATCTCCATGTCCCTGTCCCATCTCTGTGTCCCTGCCCAGATGCTTTTTCCCAGCTCTGTGTCCCTGTCCCCTTACCCTCTTTGTCTCTGTTGCCATGCCCTGTCCCATCTCTATATCCCCGTTTCCATGCTCTGCCCAGTCCCCATACTCCTTCACATCTCTGTCCCTATCTTCTATTCCATGTCCATGTCTCCATACTCTGTCCTCATGCCTTGTCCTTTGTGTCCTTGTTCCCATGCCCTGTCTGGCTCCTTCCCCATGGGCCACCCATGACCTGCCACGCAGAGCCCACCAGGCAGGATGTACCCTGGGACCAGTCTGTGCCACTGCACCCCATTACCGCTGCCCTGCCTGGGCAGGCCCCCAGTGCATGGGGACTCTGGCACCCAGTGCTGCTCATGCTGCCAGTGCCACGCTCTCCTCTTCTGCAGTGCGGCGGACGCTGAAGAGCGGGCTCAGCGATGAGCTGGTGCAGGCGCTGGGCCTGGGGCGGGCGCCTGACGTGGAGGTTTGAGGGGGCTGAGAGGGCTCCTGCTGCTCCCCACTGCCAGCAGCCCCTGGCAGGACGTGGTGGCAGCCCCTGTGGTTCCAGGATCAGCACACTACGCACCTTTGGCCTTGCCTCACTTTTCCCTGCTGGCCTCCAGCCCCTGGGGGTGCAGGCAGCAGGACAAGAGTGATGCCTCAGAGCTGCTCCATGGTGACTGGGATGGAGGATGCTCAGCACCTGTGCATGGAGGCTCAGGGTTCATCTTCTCAACAGTATTAGAGGGGTCAAGGCGCTGGACTCAGACCCCCTCTGGGAACTGGGTCTGGCCCACGGCTGCTGTGACAATAAAATGATCTGATATGCTGCCAGCATCTCTTGTTCCTGTACCTGAGAGGCCAGAATGCTGTGATACTCCCTCCCTGGCCAAGCCAGTATCCCTCTCCTGCATCCCCAACCCTGCTGCCTGGGGCAAACACTCAGACAGCCCTGTGGCTTGCAGGCACCACTGTTCTTCTGGGGACAGCACGATCCCCTCTGTGCCGGGACAGCTGGGGGACTTTCCAAAAGGAGCAAGGACTGCTGCCAGGCTCAAGGCTGCATGCTCAAGGGCAGGAGCAGCGGCTCAAGCTCAAGGCCACAGCACAGTAAAATCATCTCACACCCCACCTCTCCTTTACCGACCTCTCCTGGGGGGTTTAGCCAGACCCAGACCTGGGTCAGAGGCAGGGTGGTTGTTCCCCTCTAGGAGTAGGTCCAGGGGACAGCAGCCATGTGTCCCCCAGCTGCAAGCCTCAGAAATACCTGTGCTTGGCAAATATAGGCTGCCTGTTCCTGTAAATGCATCAAGGAGAGCATCCGCCTGTCCCATGAGAGTCTGGGAGATGTTCCTGCCACCTCCTGTCCCAGTGTGGCTCATGCCATGCCAGGCACAGATTAAACCCCACACTGGGTGCTGACTGTGATGCTCCTCACAGGTGGGTACTGTTCCTGAGCATCCCTGTCTGCCAGCTGCTGTGCTTTGGGCACTCACCTGTGGTAGAGTCATTTGGAAAGGTGTCACTTCATCCATCATGACAGCTCCACCTCGGCGCTGCCCCGGCACTGCCTCCAGCCCTGAATCCCGCACAGCAGGTCTCTGTGGCTTTCAAGGAATGAAGAAAAACTCCACAGGGCAGGGCAGCTTTTTCCTCCTGGCTATCTCTGCCTAGGGTCGTTTCTCTCCCACGAGGCTGGACATGCCAGCCTGCCCCAGCTTGCAGTGTGTCTGAGATGTTCCTGAGTGGAAGATGCCACACTGAGAGCTGCAGGTGTCCCAGAAGTGCCCCAAGATGCGGTCTGGCTTTCCTGCCTGCTGGGTGCTTGACTTGGGGCTGCAAAGACAGGACAAAGAGGTTATGATAGGCAACAACGAGACACAGGAGGAAGGAGAAAGGGTTGAAAAAGCACCTTCTTGACCCCTGCACCTACCTTTTTTCCCCTCAGATATTTTTTTCCCAAATTTGGCCAAACTGGCACATCCAGGTACCTAAAGTGACATTGCACATGTCACAATCCCAGGACTGTTACTCCTGAGGGCTTGCTGGGGGAAACAGGCAGGGTACAGGGGAATGTGTTTGGGTTTTTCCACCTTTTTTTTTTTTCAGCCTTGGTGTTATTTCCAGGATTCCCAGCCTAGCCCTGGACACACGCTGCCCTTGAGCGGCGCCTGAAGTGCTTGGCTTGGCCACAGCACAAATGGTTTATGCCAAAAATACAACTGGCAGGGGTGACCCCTGGGAAGGAGAGGGGGTGGCAGGATCCTGCAGGCACCTTTGCGAGCTGAGGAGGGTTTGTGGCAGTCAGACGAGGCTTGGTGGTGACCTGGGGCACGTGTGGCTTTAGCAGCATCAGCAGTGATGGAGTTTGCGTGCTGCACCCCCAGCTGGCTTTCTCGAGATGGGATGAAGCGACCCTGCCAGGGCGCCCCGCGGCACCCAGCACCTCCCTTCCTTCCCCCATCTCCATCCCTGCCTTCATCCCTACGTGGCTGCTGCCCACGCCAGCCCGGGACCACGAGCTGTGTCTTGCTGCCACGAGGGGGCACGGTGGCCACACGCACGGGGAGGCCACCCGAGAGGACGCTTCATGCCCCGAAAGGACGCCCGATGTCTCGCCGCTCTTCAGGCACTCGCCGCTGGCCTTCAGTTTGTTGCTCTCCCCTGCCTGGCACCCGGCGGGGCCGCGCCCTGCTCCCCCTACCCAGCGACACATCCCGCCTCTTTCATGTCTCCTGCTGAATGACAGCTGCGTCCTTGGTCCTGGCTGCTTATCTGGCTGGCGGGGACAGGCTCCTGTCCCCTGTGATCAGCTGTGTCTCCAGGGCTTGTCCCTGGCCCCATCCTGCCCTGGCCCCCTTCCAAGCAGTGGGGAGGAGCAGGGAACAGCAGGAACGAGCCTGGCTCCACTCAATGTTGCATTTACCCTCTTCCGTGTATTCTGCCCTTGCTGGGATAGAAGAGGTCCCCTGCCTTCTCCATTCCACCTTTTCCACGGGACTGTCCCCGCACAGGGTCGTGTCTGCTGCCACACCCCAAGGTCAGCTCCAGCCTCATGCTACATGGGCATGTCCCCACTGCCACCCCCAGGTGGGGGATGCCACTCCGGGGTGGGGGATTGCCTGTGGTCCTGACCTCGTGGTCACCATGAAGCCCCACAACCTCATGTGGGAAGCACAATTCCCACCAGTGACAGCACAGCCTCTCTTCTCCTCCCAGGGCAGAGCCATCTCGAGCACTTCTTGTGAGCACTGGTGCACCCTGGCCACCTTCCAGAAGCATTAGGATCATCTATCCCCCCCCAAATTTCTCCTCCTGCCTCAGCTGGAGGACACCTACTCTACTTCCTGGCCTCAACCCTCTTAAGCAACTTCAGGCTGACAACATGCTTCATTCTGCAATCACCTTCCCCAGCAGGATGGAGGTGTGGGATGGGAACCAGGTCACAGCTGCTGTGACCTACTGCCCTCTTCCCTAGGAGCAGAGGGAGCAGGATGTCACCTGGAGTGTGGCCCCATTGGCTTCCCCTTGCATCTGTCTTGTGGCCAAGAGGGAGACGCATTTCCCCATCACCCCAGTGCTGAGGTACAGACTCTGTGATGGGTGTGAAGAGATGGGAGATGGGACTTCAGTGCTGGACTGGCAAAGCAAGCCTGGCATGGGTACCACACATGCCCCAGGAGAACACTGGGCATTACTGGGGATGGAATCACTTCGGAGCATCACCAACGTTTCATAGCCACAGCGAAGGACCAAGATCCCTGCAGCCCAAAATCAGCTGAGGTTCAGGGAACTGTGGTGCAGAAAGCCTGGCTGGCAAAGGCTGTGTGGGCACAAGGTCCTCACCAGGGCAGAAAGTGAAACTTCCCAAAGCCACAAATGTGGCTGGAAACGGAGCTGTGTTTTGTAAATACCTGCAGATCATGCACAACCTGAAAAAACAAGTCAGAGGCAGGAATGTTCTGAAGACAAAGGGGTTTGAAAAGAGCCAGACCCAGGGTCAGTGTTTGACTGGATGGTCCATGCTGCCAGCATGGCTGTCCTGGGGAGCAGCCCTGGTACTCCCCAGAGGAGCTTCTCCAACCACAGCATGCCAGGAGCAAGGAGGTCCTGCCCAGTCAATGGGGAAAGGTTTGGGCTGTGCCCACCATCCAGCTGAGGTGTGTGTAAATCCCCTACAGATAGAAGATCAAAGCCTGGGGCTCAGGCTGATTCCACCAACATGGCATCAGGTGCAGTAGACAATGGGCACCAATAGTCACCTGTGATTTACAGCTTGAAAACATAAGGAAAGATCAAAAAAAGTCCTTTGTCAATTAAGTTGGAAACAAGGAATGGAAAATGCTGGGAAAGAAGAGGAAGAAGATCCCAGAACAAGGAGCTAAGGTGGCTCCATGGAGGCTGTGGCTCAGGCTGACTGTGCCATGGGAAGTGCCTCCAGGCTGGGCTTTTCTGGACTCAGTTTCCCATGCCTTAGGTTTGGGAAAGCATCACAGGGATGTTGTTGGGTGCAGGACAGGAGCTGAGGCTGTCCTAGCTGAATCACAGCCACCTGTGGATCAGTGCTCCCTAGAGAAGAAAGCCACAAGAAGAGAGTTCCTGCTACGGTAACAAAGTTCAATCAGAACCAAGAGAACTGCACAAGTTCAGTAACAGGACACAAATATTTGGTGCCAGGAGTAATCAATCACTGTCCTCTGCAAGATGCTTTGGGTCAAAATGAGAGTTAATTCCAGGTGGTGCAACAGCCTTTGTCACCCCTGAACTGTCTCCAGCCCCGAACAAAAATGGGCTCCAGTGTCTCACATCTTCACCATGAAGGATGAACCCTCATCCGTTCAAAAGCTCTTTGAGGACATTTTGTGGGACACAAGGAGCCCCCTGGGCTTTAGTCCAGCATCCCCTTTCCTGTGGGCTTGACAGCCCGTGGTTGGTACTGAGCCCTCAAGTGACATTGAAGGAGATTTCAGCCCCATGGTCCCCTCTCCTCAGAGAACTGCTCCCAGGGAAGGACTGTACCTCATGGCATGTGTGAGGAAGGAAGAGCTGGCACAAATATCCATCAGCACTGAAGAGGCAAAAGTGCCCTGTTAGGTGCTCGCCTGGGTGGTGTTTCCTGAGGAGATAATAGCCCTGGAAGAAGGACTTGCTGTTTTGAAGAAGATTAAGTACCTGTGGCAGCAGCATGAGGATGAATCACAACCCTCATGGGCTTAGAGCCCCTGGAAATGGCTTATGGCACTTTGAAAACAATGTCATGAATCTTCTGCAGATCAGATTAGGGAGTGGAACAATTATCTCAAAACCTGTTAGTCATGGGAGGCTTCAGGAGCTGGAAGAACAGCCTGGGGCAAGGGGAGCACTAGGAAGATGTGGTGTGTGTGTGTGTCCCCCCTCCCAGGGACCTGCTTGAGCAGCCCCAGGAAGGGTGTGGGAGGTGGCTGTGGTTGAACCAGCTCCGCTTCCCCTGTGAAAGGTAAGCTGTAATTAGCAGAACGGGTACGGAAGAGCTCAAGTAGGTCAAAAGGTAATGGGGCTATCACCGGCATTTCCCAACAGCACGGCGTGGCTGGGAGGCACCCTCGGGGTTGGGCAACGGGCAGATGAACAAGGCCAGGCACTGTCTTCAAGGGAATAGCCACCAAAGTCACCCTGACTGCACACCAGCCTTTTGGGGGAAGGCTGGGGAGTGGCCAGAGACAACAAATGATGCTGCTGGTCCAGCCCCACCACACTGGACCTGTGGTGAGAAAACCCACAGAAAGCCCTGACTGGTACAACAAAGAACACCATGGCTATCTACAAACCCATCTTGAGGTGTTCCACCTCAAGGAGGGCATCCCAAGACTGTGTGTGAGGAGATCTGGAAGGGATGGATGGATGGATGGATGGATGGATGGATGGATGGATGGATGGATGGATGGATGAATGGACGGACAGACAGATGGACATCCAACCCAGCTCTCAAGGTGTTGTGGAAATTCCTGTTGCAGTTTGGGAATGGCCACATCTACCCTCTGAAACACTGTCATGGGTACAGACTCTGCATTCTGGCTTTCCCTGCAAAGCACCTTATCCCTGACCCTGCTCCCTTGCACACCCCAGCACCTCCAGCTCGGCCAGCACAGTGAGGGATGGTCTCTCATGGAAAACAACCTTTCTCTAACAGGATTTTTCAAGCCCTGGTGAAGTGATGTGTGATGAGGTTTAACGGGGTCCTGTTTGGAGCCCAAGTTCCCTGAGGCTCTGCCTTGTGGCCACCTCTATTGTTTTCACCAGGTTCAGTAGCCCAGGGGCGCAAGCAAGCAGATTCCTGTGGGAGAGCCCGCGGCCATGCTGTTGGGAGCATTCCTCCTCCTCCTCCTCCTCTACCTTGCCGGCATTCCCAACATTCCCTTGAGCACTTCGAACTCAGCTGGGTGACACCACCACACCCCAGCCAAACCACCCCAGCCTGTTTGACGCTGTACTTTTGCTGCCGTTGTCATCCCCACTGATGAAATGTGTTTTTCTGCCAGTACCAGGGAGGTTGTTTCCAATAAGGATGGCACAGGCATGCCTGGCACATGCCACCACCACGACACGGCTTGTGGGGTCTGGGGGGTGGCCGGTGCTGACAGCAGCACGGCTGGCAGGGCCCGGCTCCGGCGGGAAGAGAGCACGGTGCTGATGATGGCACGCGAGAGCCCACGCGGAGAGTGCCGAGAGTCAGGCCCACGGCAGGGACGCACCAAGGATCACCGAGTACGGGGACTTGGTGAAATATTAAAGCAGGTGCTTAATAAAGCAAGCCCAGCGGCAGCAATTACCCTGTGTAATTAACCTGGGAAGGAGAGGACTTTGCCCCCCAGCCAGGTGGTGCAGGGAGCTCCTGCCAGCAGCCGCTGGAGTTGGCACGGACCTGGCACCCAGCACTGCATGGCAGGGCTTCCCCAGGCTTTGCTCGGGCAAGCCAGGACCTGACCTTCCAGCATGGCCCACGCTGCTGCAGCCCCAGAATTACAGCAGGTAGGTGAGTGGCAGAGTGCTCCCTGCTCCGGGTGCTGAGAAATGGTTTGGGATCCCCCTGGAGTCATTGGCCCCAAGTCACAGGGAGCAGCTGGGAGGGATTCCCACCTCACCTGCCTGCTCTGGGCACTGAGGAACCAAGGAACTGGTGGCTGGCCAAGGCACCAGTACCTGGGCAGCCCAATGCCCATATAGTGCTCCCCCAGCAGGGTCTGAGGGCACCACCCTATGCAGGGAGACCCGATCGAGGGGTGGCCCTGGCGGTGGCCATGCCCTGTGTTCCCCCTGTCCCTGCGGGGCATGGGTGCTGGTGGCACTGGCTCTGGCTTGGGCAGTCTCCCTCCTGCTAACCCACCCTGGATGCAATGCCACCTCCTGCCAGGAAGCTCTGCCTGGACAGGTACTGAGCCAAGCTGTGCTGGGCCAAACCAAGCCAAGCTGAGCTGAGTTGAGCCAAGCTGAGCTGAACTGTGCTTACCTAGGTGGCACAATGTCCCAAGCTGTGCCAAACCAAGCTGAGCTGAGCTGTGCCATAGGTGCCACAACATCTCAAGACATACTGAACCAAGTAGAACCACTGAGATGAGCTGAGCTGTGTCGAGCTGAGCTGAGCTGAGTCAAGATGAGCTGTGTCTACCTAAGTGGCATGATGTCCTAAGCCATGCTGAGCTGAGTCATGCTGAGCTATGCCAAGCTCCTCTGAGTTAAGCCTTGCCGATTTAGGTAGCATGATGTCTCAAGATGTGCTGAGCCAAGCCAAGCCAAGCTGTGTCAAGTTGAGCTGTGCCTGCCTAGGTGGTATCTTGGCCTGAGCTGTGCCAAGGTGAGCTGAGCCATCCTGTGCATGGCATGACAACCCAAGCTGTGCTAAGCCAAGCTGAACTGGGCTGTGCCTACTGGGGTGTCCCGAGCTGTCCTGAGCTATGCTGAACCAAGCTGAGCTGAGATTAATTGCACCTATCTAGGTGGCACAGTGTTCCAAGCTGAGCTGTGCCAAGCTGAATCACGCCTCCTGAGGAACCACAACGTACTGAGAAGGGCTCAGCTGAGCTGAGCTGGGCCAAGCCAAGTTGGGTCAAGCTGAGTTGTGCCTTAACTGGGTGGCATCATATCCCAAGCAAGACTGAGCTATGCTGAGCCAAATCATGTCTACTGAGGTGGCACAATGTCCTGAGCTCAGCTGAGCCAAGCCAAGCCAAGCCAAGCCGAGCTGAACTGCAAATGCCTGGCACATCAGCATGTCCTGGTCTGCGCTGAGCTGATCTGTGCCTGTTGGGATGGCATCACGTCCTGAGCCATGCTGAGCTGAGCTGTGCATATTGAGGTGGAATCGTGTCCTGCGCTGTTCTGAGCTGAGCTGTGTCTGCTTGGGGGCCATCAGGTCCCGAGCTGAGCTGAGCTGAGCCATGCCAGACTAAGCAACACTGAATGCACCTACCTAGGCAACACAATATCCTGAGCAGGACTGAGCCAAGCCAAACCGTGCCGTGCCGAGCCGAGCCGAGCCGAGCCGTGCCTACCCAGGCA